>JAIMZG010000016.1:0-40483 GCA_020466075.1 Colletotrichum coccodes | reverse complement strand
ACCACCACCACCACCACCAAAGTCAGGAGCACGACGGGCACTCTTCCAGAATACCGGGGAGCACCAGCCACAAGGGACCACCAAGACAGTTCAAGAGTCACGCATGGCATAACATCCGAGCATGTTGCTTATACACAGGCTCTCGAGAACGAGGTGCGTCAACTACGCGCACAGCACTACAGACCAACGTGCTATTCCGGCCCCAACACTCTCGGGGCAATGAACAATATGGTATTGATGGGCTACCATCCGAACAGCGCCCAGGTCATGGATCCTCAGCTGGGCTGCATTAATAACAACGAGCATTCCCAGGATGTCTTCTCCAGCTACAACTACGTTGGCCATCCCCAGAATCCTGGCAGCTTGAATACCGCTGGCATGTATCACGGTTCGGTACAGCAAGTGCCTCCTAACTTTTTTGACCCTCGTTCCAGTCCTTTGCCCCATGTGGGCTCTCAGTTAATGTCACTCAACCCGGGCTACACGTATCACCAGGCCAGAATGCCATCGCTCCCTCAAGCAGCTCTGCCTCGGCTCAACGCCAGCAGTCTCAAGAGATCACACTCTATTTTCTCCAACGATGGCCTGTTATTGGAACCATATTCAACGTTTTCTGTGCCGTTTCCAATGAATCAACAAAGCAACTATCCGCCAACAACCTACCAGAGGGGCCAGACGAAGCAAGTGATCAAAGAAGAGCCTGCAACCAAGCGTGTCAGAGTACAGATGGAGCAAGGAAAACCCAAGACAGCCCGTTTGAATTTGAACAAGTCTAATGTTTGTGCTGACGTTCAAGATATGGTGTCTGCCTACGAAAATGGTAAAGCGACGACAACTGTTGCTCAAACTGCGGTAGCTCAAGCGAGGACAGCCTTTTCCCATATGACGCCTTCAGACAAACAAATTACAACACAAGCACCCTATCCTCACCATATCCCGTCCCAAGAACCACCCGGTCAACATCATTCCGCCCAACAGACCAGTTCCGTGATAGCCCAGAGGAATCAAGCCGCCGGAAGTGTCGACTTCAACAACTTTGACAACCAGACCACGGCCAACCACCAGTCGACATTCAACGCGGTTACCCTTGCTGATGGGAATCTCTCAAACATGGAGAATTGGGACTCTTTTGAGTACTTGTTCCAGGACGCTGGACTCTACCAACCAGATTTGGCGTAGCTGACCAGATACGCGGAGACTCTTGCGTGCTAAACCATGAGCGGTGGGATTCTGAAGAGAAACCTCGAGCGGCTGTTCACATGCAATACACGCCCTGCCTATCATCATCATTATTTGGCGGCGGCACGGCTGAGGCGTTTTTGTATTTTCCGCTATCATTCTCGTCGCACCACGGCATCACTTGGTATACTCTCTTGTGATAGTTACGGCGAAGCGCATACGGCCAGCGATGGAGGCATGATGAAAAGAGGAAATGGATGGGGCGAAAATGCGAAGACCCCATCAGGGTCTTGATTAACTTCCCGATAGCGATATTGAATTTTTTTGGCTCGAGTTTCACCTTCTGTACCTTGTAAAGAGACGAGAATCAGACCCATAAGGCTCTCGAATCCCGCAGTGACAATGACTGTCAGGACCTGTGGATTGATGAACAACGTTATTCAGGCTCATTGCACGATTCCACTCAATTAAGTTTTCTAACACTAAGAGTCTGGCGGTCCCCAGTTCAAACACTCCTGTATTTTGCAAGACTTGTGTGCGTTTGGGGCAGTATCGGAGCAACGCTTCTGGCCGTGATCATACCATTCTGGCCTTCATGGACGTGCTTTCTGCGACCTCTTTCCTCAGGGACGGCATCAGTGCTTTTGTGGGCTTATTGCTTGGATCGGTTTTTGTTCTGTTGTATATGCGAGGTAAAATTCTAAAGACGAGCAAAATCATACAATATTTGGGATCCACTGGTCATCAGTGACTCGGCCACTAACCCGGCCTTCACTGAGCACTTCTAGGCGGCAGAGTTTCAACCTTTGCTGTGATGGTTTGAGTAACCCAAAGTGGTAGGCATTGCTCCGCGAAGAAGAAGAAGCGTAAGGTCGGCATTCGGCCCTCTGGTAGTAGTGACGCCAAAGGGGGCGAAAGCGGTGCTGAACAGGCTACCAGTAGCTGGTGGTGAAATGTTGAGATAAAAGAGAGTATGAGGCCAGTAGCGGACTGCCAAGAGGCCGGAAATGTAAGTACCTCAGATAGTATATAAAGAGGATAGTTGCGTTAGATCGGAAGAGGTCCAAATGGCCCATGGCATGGTGATCAGGGTGAAGTCTGTACTGCAGCGTCAGCTAGAAAGGGATGGAGTTGATGTCATTTGGGCTCTTTTGATACAAATCGGGAGCGTTGCAAACGAACCGCGAGATATGAGATGCGAGCCACCAATCTAGATTCATTTGGTGGCTCGTTTCGTCTAAGAGGTCGGAGGCTTCTGGTAACTCAACGAGGAGGTTTTCAACTTCAGAACCTACGTCTTCAACGCCTTGGACCAAGTGCTGTATACCTATGCCTTTGTCCCGTAACATTTAGGCCCTCGACTTCTATTGCTAGTCAGAGGGGCTACTATTGACGTTCACAAAACACGGCCTGCAGCAGAAATCGTAGGTGATTTAAAGCACCCTGAGAGCCCCTTGGTAGTATCTTCAGTGGCTGAACTACTACACTCTCTTCAATTGTTCCAAAGAAATATTGGCACTGGCTCAGACGACTTCACCGCAGGGTTCCATGGCTAGGATATCGTCAGCGCCCGGTGATGAATGAGCATCGTTGCATGTTGCCCAGCTCCCAGACATCAAAACCCAGACACCCTTAGTTATTAACAGACTTTCCGTCGTCCTCCAGTCCACTCAGAACCGCTACCATATCTTCTCTGCTCAGCCGGGCAGCCATCGCCAAGGGAGTTTCACCGTTCGAATCGGCCTTAGTAGCATCGGCCCCGCCACTTGAAAAGAATTGAACTGCTCTCAATGAGTCGTCTCGGAGGTTCTCAACCCAATGCGACGAGGGCCTGTCTCCGCGTATAGCTTCAGAGAGTGGCGTGTGACCTTCTTGGTCCGCCTTGTTGGGATCCGCGCCGAGGCTGAGCAGGAAAGCGATAAAAGTTGTGTTGAGCGACTTTGCGGCATTCATCAACGGGGTTCTGCCCTTTTTGTCGTGCCAATCGTGCCAACCAGCATCAGAACTGTCCTGAAACGCATGCGGAACAAACTCCAAATAATCCTCGTCAGCCTTCCCAGACAGACATGCTACGTGAAGAAATGTTTGGCCCAAAGCGTCCCTGTGCGTGGCATCTACTCCCGCCTTGAGTAGGAGTCGCCCTTTCTCTATAATATTCTTTTCGTGATACACGCTTTGGGTGGTTGGAAGCATGAAAAACGCGGTCCTGCCATCATTATCATAAACCACGGCTTTAAGGCCCTTGCCAAGGAAGAATTCAAGAGATTGCGGACCTCTGATAGCAACTATATGGAAGATAGGTGTTTGTCCGATTCTATCCCTCTGGTTGAGGTCCACGTTCAAGCCGATCAAGAGATCAGGAACACCGTAAGTATACCCCGAGCAAGCGGCAAGGAATATTGGTGTTTTCCCTTCCCCGTTAGGTGTTTGGATATGAGCACCCTTCTCGATCAATAACCTGGCAGCTGCTTCATAATTTCTTTCACTGGCATAATGGAGCGGTGTATTTCCATGACTGTCAGGCTTTTGAATATCAGCGCCTCTGCGGATCAGCATGCGCACAATCCCATCTGGAAGTCTTGTAGTAGAAAGAGAACCACAGGCGTAGTGAAGTGCATTCTTTCCACTTATATCGCATAGGTGAATATTGGCGCCGTTCTCTATCAGTGTTTCGGCGAATTCCGGATACCTGAACTCGCAGGCCAAACGAAGAGGTGTCTGCTGGTTCTCATGAATGGCTTTGTCAGGGTCTACTCCCATCTCGAACAACAGTTTTGCCCCGGCCATTGTTCCACGTTTGGAAGCTGCGACATGCAACATTGTGTATCCACATTTGTCTGCCTCGCTAGTATTTGCACCTTCTTCAACAAGAAGCTTGGAAATGGCCCTGTTCCAGTATTAACAGCTGATTGTAATGCTCGTTGGAGATCTTCTCGGCCAGTTTTGGGAGCTCTTGAAAGTAGGTCGCCATTCTTCACAGGCAAATCCGCCTTCAACCCCGAGTCTGGCGATGGCTTCCCTGCAGTCTCCTGTCCGTTGGAACCTGCCAAGGGCGGTACAATATTTGACTGGCTGTCTTTCCGATGAAGATGGCGCCTTCTGTCGAGGATGAGCCTGACGATGGCTTCGTGTTCTCTTTCAGCGGCCCGCACGAGGGGGTCAGGCCCGCTCTTGTCGGGCTCAAAATCAGCGTCTGCCCCCAAGTCCAGCAACAGTTGCGCAATACGGGTTTGGCCTCTTTGTGCTGCGAAGTATAGAGGAGTCCGACTGTCTTTATCAGTGCATTTGAAACTGGCTTTTGGGCCCAACCAACCAACTTGCCCGGCTTCGCTCTGCCTCGATTGGCTCGTAATAAGGTGCAGCAGCACTTCAGCCGCATCGTCATGGCCCTCGACCGTCTCGTTGGGGACGCCAGTAGAGAACTTCGAGGTGTCGCCTAAGATTACGTGACGCATGAGGGCAGCATTGATCTCGAGCTGGCCGTCATCCTATGTTCGTCCAATAAGCCGTTTGGCAGTCGATAGATGTCTACGTTGCAGGCCGGCCAAATCCGCCGGGCGTGAGATGGGCCATTTGCCCTTTGCGATCTGCACGACGGAATGAGTGATACGGCTGCCATGATGAAGTTCCAATACCTTCAGGTTGCCGGCCTCGTCTGACGTGAAGGCGCAAGTGAAGGTTGTATCGATGTCGATTCCAAGACCCGCCCGCCAGAGTCAACTTGGAGTTGCGATAGCTAACAGTGGTGCAGATGCTGTAGCTGTGGGTCGGCGATGGGCTAGTGCAATAACAGTGCAATAGGTCTAACGGCACGCGCTGCACGCGAGCGTGCGCGACGGATAGCAAACCAGTTACCGCTTTCACCTCTCGCGGTTGACTAATCACAAGCCTGCTGGTAAGGCCTTCTGGTTGGTTGCTGTCGCTCCCCAGCCCCGTTCCTAACCCCTGCACGTAAGTCTGGCGGCTAGCTACGCCGTTGCAACGCCGCCCACCAGCGCGCCCTCTCTCCATCCACATGCCCAGTTCTCATCCGCAACTTCAACATCTTCTTATCGTAGCCATGCCTCGCGAGAGAGAATCACCTGGTGATGTCTGCCAAGTACTTTGCCTGTCATCCGATGGTTACGAATCAGTTACCTGTCGCAAGAGAGGAGACTATACCGACCTCACCCAACGCATCCAGACCAGGTTCGACCATATCATGGCCGTGCAAAGCATAGACAACAACAAGCTTCGGGCTGTGAACACGATGTACAGATGGCTTTTTGTCGGAGGAGAGTTTGACCCCAAGCGATTTGCATCAGCATTGAAGCAGAGCCGACAGTGTGATTGGGCCTGTTGCGAGGGACCGGTTCCTGATCAAAACACCACTTCAGGACGCAGGGCAGCCGCACATGCGTGGGGGGTAAGTGAAGAGTGTCTGACGACTTTCTTTGGACATGATGTCAGTGGCAACACTTGGAGAGAAATTGGCTCCTTCTCGAAAAAGGCGCCAGTCTGGGAGCTGGCTCGACCTGCGCTGTTGGCTGCACGAGAGAAGAGGTTGAAGGAGGGCATAGTCAACAAGCGGCTCTCACTCAAAAAGACGTGGTCTCCGTATGACCCAAAGACAGCAATAGACCTATATAAGGTAGGCGACGACGATGCTCTCTGCGATGATGAGCTAACCTTACTAGGCAGGAGAGCGTGACAAACATGACTTGGCAGGCTATGCTGAGGATGGGCTCACTGCGTATGATAATATGAGGGTCAGAGCGACCAACTCTGCCAGCTGTACAACCGTCAGCCACGAAAGATCGTCATCCTTAGCCTCTGCGGTACACACAACCATCGAGGCCGCCACCGACGCAATCGTCGTCTCATCTAGACCCCTTCCACACGAACAATCGCCTGCGCAGGACCGAGGGGCAAAACGTCCAAGAAGTGAAGACGCGGCAGCCTGGCACTCAGTCCCTAGGCGTCGAACAGATCGTGCCTCAATTACCTCGGCTGATGGGCCGAGGAATGTAATTGATGCAGAATCTCTTGAAACACTTCGGTCAGGCCGAGGTGTCCCGTCAGATGTCATTTACGCCGCCCTGCGCATTGTTGAGTGCGCCATTGGGAACAAGCTTATGGTCGTTGACCCAACCACTCCACAAGCTTTCAACCGATTCCTTGGAGACCCTGGCACGCACCGCTTGATTCCCCTATGTCACCAAGGGCATTGGGTTCTCGGCGTCTTGTATGCCAACCAAGACGTGCTTCGAATATACGACCCACAGCCTTCGCTAGCCAACCGTAGGGCCATCAAAGAAATAGTTGCGATTTCCTCTGCGCATTCCTCTGCACATTCTCTACCGCCTGAAGTAAGATTCACAGCACCGTTGCTGCAAGATGCGGAAGAGGATTCAGGTTTACTTCTTATCGTTTCGGCATTGTATGTTTCACTAGACCGTCAAGTACCACAGGACGTAGATATAACGTTCTGGCGTGAGGTCTTTCATGTCCTTCTCATGCCTTTGTCAACCCAAGAGGCCTTTACCCAGACTTATGTTCTCGAGAAGCCGCTAGTTTCGGGAAGCAGTCCCGAGAAGGTCAGTATGCCGGGCAGCAGTATCAATGTTGGCGAACTATCTACAACCCTTACGCCCGTGGAAGTCTTGGCTCTGCTTGAGAAACTGCGTGCCGAGACGCTTACCACATATCAGAGACTCAAAACCACTGCGTCATCTGCGTCATCTGCATTGGAGATTGTCACCGCTCTCAAGGAATGTGCTAGGGCCAGATGCCAGCGAGAGGTTGAAAATATTGGAGATGATGTTATTGGTTCACTGATACGGCTGAACAGGGTGAAAGAAACCTGCGAGGAAGTCCATGAAGGCGCAAAAGGCGTCCAAGCAACTTTGTCGAAGATATTGGGTCGCTTATCTACTGTAGATGATTCTGCACCCTAGATACCAACTTCGGAAACTAATGTCATTTGTGTAATTCTAGCTTAGACCAGTCACCAAGTTCCCTCGGTTTGTAGGACTACACTCTTCTCTGTCTCATCTTGCGTTCCTTGCCCTACTATCATGAAGAGGCGTTCCCCTACGTGAAAAATCGCGAAATCCATCCAATCTCCTCCGTCCGGGCTGGTTTGTTAGTCTAGTTCCCCAACCGAGAATACGTCCGGCTCTCGATGATTGTAAGAACCTCCAGGCTCGATGTATAGCGTACAATGAACAGTACCTCGCTGAGTGGTACAAGACGGAGCGTCACCGAGACCGAGACCTATATACAAAGCATATAGCGATGAAACCGCCGGGAAAGGGATTTGAGCTACTTACCTGATCTCCTAGCGATCTACCTCCTTTAATGATCTTATTATTAATATAAAGGACTATCATTCTATTAGTAGCTATTATATAGAAGATTTAGAATTATTACAGGTAGTCAGCTAGAAATAAAATAATAGTTAGAATTAGAAGGTAGGTCTTGTATTAAATGGAGATTGAATCTTAAGTGTTCTGTCTCCAAGAGGCAGAACACCAGCTAGAAGTTATGGCCTCATCCTTTACCCTGCCCATAACCACCTGTGGCTGGTCAGGTCCAGGAAGTGTGGTGTGACCTCCGCTTAGGTGGTTGCCCGTACGGCGCGTCTGTATGTCTTGATATAATTAGAACAGCTGTGAGGTTGTAGCTAACAACTAGCAGCAAGTAGTATATAGATTTCTTGTATAACCTATCTCCTTCGTCACTTTAATATATTAGCTACTAGCAACCTCCTCTATTAGCTAACTTCCTCCTTCCTACACATCTTTATCAACTTGTAGCAGTAATACAACTATTATATTACTACCTATCTGTACAGACGCACCTGTAATGCTAACACTTTCCTTCCATTTCAGTCAGAAAAAGTACACCCGTTGGAGGCACAGTTAGTCGAGTATCTCGGCCTGGGATGTAGATAGTACTTTACACGCACCCTTGGCAAGTGCTGCCATTACGATGAGACTCAGAAAATCTAGTAGCAGCCAAGGCACCTGAGTTATAGCAATATTAACGCTTCAAGGTTTTATGTTAGCAAAATTAAGGCCAAGAAATTCTCTTGAAGAGCTTACATATAACTCTGCTTGGTTCCAATCTTGTTGGTGGTTTGCTTGTTTTAGAATACTCTGACAGTCCCAATCAAGTCTATCCTCTGGGTATTCAGGTTGCAAACAACCGCCAATCCAACATGCTTGTACTTGATGTTTATGAGCGAACCTGGACGGAATCCACCAATACTTCCGAGAAGCAGCACGACGTGGAACCCTATCCTTACGTCCAAAGGACACCTGATATTAGTGGCGCTCGACTATAGGGTACTGGGCTGTTGTGCAATATTCCAGACCGTTTCTGCCATCTGTTTGAATGTTTGCTCACAGTTAAGACCGATATATTCGACAAGTGATTCCAATAACCACTGTATAGGATTGATACACGCCCGGCTGCAGCAGGGCCCCGGCAAGCTATTGGCAATAAAAGCGATACACACAGTACCTGAATCAAAATGAAGCTTCATTCTCACCTAGAATAATCCCACTGAAAAACACCTCAGATTCCCTAGACGATTTGACTCTGTTGAAGAAGTATTTGAAACTAACGAAAGTTTTTTCAACGTTGCAACAATTTGCTGAAGCTGATGCGTTGGTCGTTAATTGGGAGATTTCGTTATTTGTATCGCTTTTTATGTCACCAGCTTGCCCGGGCGGCCGCGACGCGTAACGGGTACCGTAGGTGGGGCAGCGCAAACGGAGACCGGTACGGCAAGCTGACGCCGTTGCACCGTACACTGAACTGTGGGTCCGCATCGCGTCCCGTATTGCCTTGTCAGCAAGCAGTCTCCCATAGATAAGAGTGCCCTCACTAGCTTATCTATGGGGGAGCGGATGGAAAGGCCAGCCATCATCCTCGACATCAGCGACATGCGAGGTCCAGATTTAAGCAAGTCTCCTCAGATACGCTGAGATCGCAGCCCAAGCAACTGCATCATTACAGTATAGGGGAAAGGAGGCTTTGGTGCAGGACACAGGTCAATTCTACGTCTGAGCTCGATAGGCCGTCGTCTGGAGAGCTGTTTGATGAGAAGGTGGGATGAGAAGTAGGCAGGCCACGTACTGCCCCCTCCTAGATGTGACATTCACATCACCAGCAGGCACGACATGGTGAAGAAAAAGCAAGTTTATTACAGGGAGCACTATCCCGACATCGAAATCTATTGTAACACACTTGCAGAAGAATTCTCGTACATAGTCATAATCATCCCAGAAACACGTCTAAAAACCAATTATACCCGTACACCATGACGTTGCCCCGACCAGTCATCTCCATATGTCTAATCACGCAGGTACTTGAGGATCTGGTCGCGCTCCTCAGGCGGCATAGTGCGGATGACGTCGCGAACACCGCGCATGGCGGCGTTCTTGTTGGCTCTCAGGACTGAGCTCAGCTCAGTAGCCAGGTTGTCGGCCTTGACGGCCTCGATTCTGTCGGTAACCGACTTGCGGTTTGCCTCGTACCACTCAGAAACCTCGCGGTCGGCCGTCTCAAAGTTGACAACACCAGACCAGGTCTCGAGGAACTGCAGGTTGCGCTTGCGGGTTTCGGGTGCCTTGGTGGTGTCGGAACCGGGGGTGGCGGAGAGGACGGTGGAGGACATGCGACGGAGGAGGTACTCCTCGTTGAGACGACGGCGCAGGCGCCAGTAGAAGTAACGACGAGAGTTGACCCACTCGAGTTGGTCACGAATGACACCCTTGGCCTTCATACGACCGGAGCGGTCGTGAAGGTCAGCGAACTGGATGGCGATCTGAGAGTAGACAGGCAGAAGCTGCTTCTCGCGGATGGTCATCTTCTTCTTGAGCTCGTCGGCCTGCTCCTTGGGCAGGTCGGCGGTCATCTGCTTCTTAAGAGATGCGTAAACGGGGTCCAGTCGGGCCATGGTCTCCAGTTGCTTGTCCTTGCGGTACTTGATACCGACGATACCCTCAGGCTCGAGGACACCACCTCGGGCGTCGACATCGGCGTACATCTCCATGGCCTCGGGGTTAATGGTGGGGTCGACGACGACCCAAGAGCCACCACGAAGCTCACCGAAGGGAGGGATGTAGACGAAGATGGGCTGCTCGAACTTGACGAGGGCATCGACGATGTAGGAACCGTACTTCAAGACCTCGTTGTACATGTCACGCTGACCACCAGAGAAACCTCTCCAGTTGGCAAGGATCATCAGAGGCAGCTGCTCACCATTGTTGAAGTCGTTGATGGCCTGGGCAGTCTTGAAGGCGGAGTTCGGGTACCACACACCACCGGCCTCGTTGGTGACCTGCTCGATGGAATCGGGGTTGGCGGGGTCGGCAGGGGTGATGTTCTCGACGGTGCGGGTCTCGACAGCAATAACACCCATAGGGATACCACCAAGGCGAGCACGGCCAACAACAACGGTACGAGCCCAGCCGCCGAGGGTCTCGACGAACGAGTCCTTGTCGAACAGGCCAGGCTCGAAGCCGCCCTCCTCGGTGGGGCGACCGCTGATCATCCACCGGACGTCGTAAGGCTGCTTCTGGGGAGGCGTGTAGACAACATCGCGGTCCCAGGCATCCGTGCTGGGGCTGACGGGGATGGGGCTGCCGCGCTTCTCGGGGATGAAGGACATCCACTCGACAATCTTGGAGACACCGTCGAAGTCGTCGTTACCAGTCATGTGGGAAACACCGTTGCGGTACATGATCTGGGTACCACCAAGCTGCAGGTTCGAGGTGTAGATCTCACGGCCAAGAACGTTGTTCAGGGCAGGAGCACCGGTGAGGATGATGGGCTGACCCTCAATCTGCACAGCACGCTGGCCAAGGCGGACGAGGTAGGCACCAATACCGACGGAACGGCAGGTCACCAAGGTGATGGTGAAAATGTCGTTGTAGGCCTTGCTGGTGGCACCGGCAATGAGACCAGAGCCCCTCAAGCACTCAACACCAAGACCATCCTCGGAACCGACGATGGTCACAATCTTGTGACGCTTCTCGCCGTCTTCGGAAACCACCTCAGTGATGACGTCCTTCGCGAAACGCTTCTGGGCCTCGTCGTCGAGGTAGAGGTACTTGAAGCCGTTGTCCTGCTTGTTGGCGTCGTTCCACGCAACCTTGAAGTAGGGCATGAGCTCATTGGCGACGCCGAGGCGAGCACCAGAGTTGGCGGACAGGTAAATGCGAGGGATGCCGAGCTTGCGGGCGAGCTCGGTGCACTTGTAGAAGTAATTGTCCTCCTTGGGGCCGAAGCTACCAATCATGTAGGTGATATCGTTGGCAACAACGATGAACTTGCGGCCTTTGGGGTATTCGGGAGTCTTGGCATGGAATATCCAACCGACCATACCGCAAGTGTTGGTACCGGGCTCACGGTTGACCTCCTGCAGGGTGTCCTTGTCGTCCAAGACGAGCTCAGTGTACGAGACACATTCGCCAGCCTTGGGCTGCTGGCCTCCAAGAGCGCCGTGCTTCTTGACCGACTGGGTCCAGCTGTTCTGAATGGCTTGGCGGAAAAGCTCGGGGAAATCGTAGACGTATTGAGTGCCCATCAGGTGAGCCTTGTAACGCTTGGGCTGCAGGGGGTTCTTCGTCGGGTAAGGAGTCGAGACAGGCAGCAAATGCATGGGGCCCTTCTCCTTGGTGCCACCGATGCTGTTGAAGACCCATTCGCCCTTCTCGGACTTGCGCTCAGCGTATATGTCAACATCAACAACGTATCCAGAGGTGTTGGTGATGATGACACGCAGAGGGTAAGGGACGCCAGTCTGAGGGTCGGTGCAGATGATGCGGATCTCGACCTGGGCGACACGGAGGCGCCAGGCACGGGCACCAAAGCGGTCCAGGAATCCCTGGAGGCTGCTCTCAACCTCTTGAGGGTGCAGCTGGAACACAGGGGTGAAATTGATAAAGATCTGGTTCAAGTCGGAATTGTTGTTGCCAATAATCTCAAGAGCATCGAAGATGTCGTTGATAACGCGATCAGCCTCGGAAATCAAGTACTCGGCAGTGGGGATCTCGTCGCGGAGACGACCCGGACGAATGACCGCACGAGTGAAGTAGCGCTTGTCGCCATCAACAGCCTTGCCAATACCCTCGTAGACGTGGATGTTCTTGTTCTCGGTAAAGACTGGCTTGATGTGGAACTTGGCGAGTCTGCCGAGCTCGAGCTGGAAGGCAAGAGCAGGCTCACTGTGACGAATGCTGTCGTCCTCGACGTACTCGGGACCACGGAAAGTATAGTAGCCAGGGTAGGCGCCGTCGTTGCGGCCGCAAATGAAGGTAATGCGGCGGACGTTACGGTTCAAGAGTTCCTCCTTGAACTGCTCGACGATGGGGACAATGCGAGAGAGGATTTCCTGGTCGCTCTTGCTCTCGGCGTCACGGACGGCGACGTTAATAACGGCGGAGAGCTCGTCGGAGTCGACCTTGGCAGCAACAGGCTTGCGCTTGCCGCTCAGGTCGGGGATGAGACCGGGGGTGCTGCGCTTTCTCGCCTTGTCAGAAACGGCGAGAGTCTCGAGAGCCTTGCCGAGAAGGTCCTCGGCGTCGTCGAGGTACTTGACGGGCACGATGACACCCTTGCGGTTAGGCTCAGAGTCCCACTTGTGGTTGAGGTAGGACATATCGCTGATGGAGTGGATGCGCTTGAAGTCGAACGAGCCGCCGCTGCCGCTGGGAGTAGCGGGGGAAGAAGGCGCCGCGGATTGCAGAGGCAGTCCGTACTCGCTCTGGCCAATCTTGCGCAGAGCGAAGTCCCACGTGCAGAACAGAGGCGTATCCGTCTCGTCAGAATGGTACTCGATCTGCTTGAGTATGTACGCACGGTACGCACGACGAACGTAGACCTCGAGAGCAGCCAGGGAGACCCAGGGGTCCTCGTGGGCGAAGAAGAGCGTCAGGACATCGAAGACCGTGTACTTGGAGTCGACAACTTCCTTGATGACATCCAAGCTGGGCTCACGGTGGTCCCAGGCAGCCTCGCCGTAGCGCGACTCAACAACGGAAGAACGGAGAATATGCTCCATCTGGGCAGTGCGCTCCTCCAGGGAAGGCAGAGAGCACTGAATCATGATCTCACGGGCCTTGAGGGAGACCTTGGACGTTGTGCGGGAGGACTGGAGCTCAGTCAACTCTTGCAGAGCAGGGCGAAGGTACTTGGCAACGTTTCCAACGCTGGGCTTGTTGGGGCGGTACTCCTCGAGGACGGCAAGGATGAGCGAGCTCTTGGCGCCGACACGGCTGTGGGAGAGAACAGTCTGAACCACCTTGCGGATGTCGTCCTTGTTCTGGTCACGCAGCTTCAGGATGACGCTGTCCTCTTGGGTTCCGTAGCCGGTAAAGAGGCGCTCAATCTCGATGTACGAAGCCAACAAATCTTTGATGACGTTCAGCTCGTAAGCCTTCTGGCCCTCAGAGTAGGCGTTGAGGACATCGGTCAAGGGAGCCAGGGTAGACTTGAGCATAGCAGCGTCAGCAGCCGCAACGTTGTCGTCGATGAACTTGGAGAAGGCCTTGGACAGCGTCTTGGCAGGGAAGTCGGCATGGCGGGTCTTCGCGCGGTCGACAATCTGAGAGAACTGGCTGTCGAGCTTCTGGGGCATGCGGCTATGCAGGGCAGCGAACTGGGCGTTCCATTGGCTGTAAGGCAGCTCCGGGTTGCGAAGGACCTCGATCAACTGCTTCAGAGTGGCAGCCATGATGACTGAGTTGTCGTATCCGAGCAAAATATTCTTCAAGGTGTTGTGCAGAAGGTCGAATCGCTGAGCAGGCTTGGTACCAACAGCGACAGGCTCACCGTAGACGGGGAGCTGGCCAACAAAGGGCTGAGCCTGCTTGACACGACTAGGGTCATCCAGGGCAAGTATACCCAGGATGTCACCAGCCTCGAGAGTCGCTCCCGGCTGCTTGATGAGCTGGACGAGACCATCCTCGGCAGCGATCAAGGGCATGTACATCTTCATGACCTCAACCTCGGCGAAGGGCTGGCCAGCTTTAACGTGCTCGCCGTTCTCGACCAGGTATTTGACGAGCTTACCAGGCGAGGGAGTGCGCAGCTGAGTAGGGTCGTTCTCCTGCTCGAGCAAGCAAGTCTTGCCGTCAACAGACAGACGGGTCGCGCCGACTTCCTCTTTCCAGTAGACGCTGTGGGAGCGACCGTCCAAAAGAATGAGCAGACCACCGTCGCTTAGGACGCGGACGCCGACCGAGCACTTGGACCCGTTGATGAAGAGGTGGTAGCTGTCGAAGCTGGCGCGGGTGGCAGTGAATTTGTAGCGGAAGCCCTCGTAGATGAAATCGATGGCGAAGACGGTCTTGAGGATATCCTTGGAAGGGACCTGACCCTTTTCTAAGCTGGTGCGGTACTCGGTCATACAAGACTCACTGGCAAGGTGAGCTTTGGTCACAGCACCGCATACCACAGCCAGCATTGGGTCGGGGCGCTCAGCAGTCAGCTTCTTGGTGATAAGCTCATCGAGCCAGCCAGTAGTGATGGTGTTGTCCTCGAAGGCCTCCGTCTCCAGAAGCTTGATGAGGTACTCCACGGTCGTCCGGAAGTCACCGCGAATGCTCAGTTCCTTCAGGGCAACAACCATGTGCTTCCGAGACGCAGCACGGTTTTCACCGTAGGCGAAAATGTGACCAAACTGAGAATCGGAGAAGCTGTGAATGCTGGAGGCGGTACTGACGGAGAAGTAGCCCCACACGTTTGAACTACTCCTGAAGTTCAGGTCATGCATGACACCGTTGGAAGGCTTGAAGCCTTCACCGGGATCTTCGGACGTGATTCTGCAAGCAGTGGTGTGACCCTTGGGTCTGGGCCGGCGCTGCGTCTTCTCACTGCCTTCGTGCTTGAACTCGAAGTCGATATCGGTGGATGTCCTGGGGTCGACGCCGTACAACAAACGGATGTCGCGAATTCTGTGCAGGGGAATACCCATGGCAATCTGGAGCTGGGCGGCAGGCAAGTTGACACCGCTGACCATTTCCGTGGTAGGATGCTCGACTTGGAGACGGGGGTTAAGCTCGAGGAAGTAGAACTTGTCGTCGGCGTGGGAGTACAGGTACTCGACGGTACCGGCGGAGACGTAACCGACAAGCCTTCCGAGACGGACGGCGGCGTCTTCCATGGCCTTGAACGTGATGTCCTTGGCAATGGTAACAGGAGCCTCCTCGATAATCTTCTGGTGGCGACGCTGGACGGAACAATCTCTGCCAAAGAGGGAGATGTTGTTACCGTACTGATCAGCGAGCAGCTGCACCTCCAAATGTCTCGCGTTGCCGGCCAGCTTCATGATGAAGATGGGAGAACCGGGAATCTCGCCTGCGGCGGCCTTGTAGAGCTGCTCGAAGCCGTCCTCGGACAAGGCTTTTCGGATTCCCTTGCCGCCACCACCCTCTGACGCCTTGATCATGACGGGGAAGCCGATAGCCTTGGCCTTCTCCAAACCCTCCTCCCACGAAGTGACGCAGCCCTTGGCGTAGACGTCGTCAGCGACAGTGACGATGCCATTCTTGTCAACCTCGACGGAGTCGACGCCAGTTCCCGACCAGGGGATGCAGGGCACCTTGGCATGCTGCGCAACGATTGTGGAGGAAATCTTGTCACCGAGAGATCGCATGGCGGAACCCGGGGGTCCGATGAAGACGATCTTCTTGGGGGACGCGGCGAGGGACTCGGGAAGCTTGGGGTTTTCCGAGGCGTGACCCCTGTGGAATCCATGTCAGCTATTGCTGCGCGGGGCACTGCGACAGTAGATGCACTCACCAACCGGCCCACACAGCGTGGACGTTCATGCGCTCGGCAACATCGACAATCAGCTCTACGTTGGCGTAGTTGTGGTTGTTGGTGCCGCCGGGGACTTCGACGTAGTGGTCAGCCATACGGATGTAGTCGGCGTTGGCTGCCAGGTCCTCGGGAGTGGCCATGACGGTGAACTGGATGGCCTTCTCGTCGCCAAACGTCTCGTACGCCCATTTCCGCACCGAACGGATCTCCTTAACGGCCGCAATACCGTTGTTGGCGATCAGAACCTGCAATTGGTCTCTGTCAGCATTTCCCACGTACCCACCGACACATTTCTCGAGAAAATTGGGGCTAAACGCACGTTGGTGATGACAGTGTGACCATCTTGCTGGGCGACAAAGTCCTTGACCTTGGAGGCCGGGGCATTGCTCAGCTTGTTGCCGCCGATGAAGTGGTCGGCGATTTGGTGCTTCTCGGCGTAGGTGGCCTTGCCATTAACTTGGGGCACAGTCCGGCCAGTGCCGTTGGCTGCTGTGATTTCGGTCATGATTGCGGTATCTGTTGAGGAATTCGCGGGTATCTCAGAAGGTGACCGTCATAAACCGTGGGAAGCTCCAGGAGCTTTGATTCGGCGTGGTATGACGTGGGTCGGGGAAATTTTGCTCGGAGGAGGGAGATCCGGGCAGGAAGATTAGTCGTGGAAGTCTGTCTCTGCAGTAAACAGTAAAGGGGTATAGGCAGAGGAATTGGTTCGTCGGAGGTGAAGGACAGAGATTTGTTCTAGTCTCTAGGAAGTCGGGGAAAAGACGGTTATGTTAGCAACGTTCGAAGGTTTCTTGTTGGGGGGGACCTGATGAGAGAAGTAGCACTAGGAGGGGGAAGATGGGGGGTGGAATTCCAGGGGGGCGGCGATAGGGCGGTGCAGGACTCTCGTCGTGTGCCACGGGGAGGCGGGCGACTGGCTGGGCGAGGACGATGCGCCAAAGAGGAGAGAAGGCGTGCGAGAGATTGCGGGCAATGCAACAACGTACCTGGTTGGGTTCGAGGAAGCTTGGTAAGACAAATGCTTCCTTCTTCTGTCTTGTGGCTAGGACAGAAGGTCTATAAAATGTGTCAGGAAAGGGAGAATGAAAGGGAGAGAGTGGGAGGAGAGGTCGGAAGAGAGAGGAAGTTGCAACGAGGATGCGGGAGTTGAGGAGGTGTTATTGTAGTCCGAGAACTATTGGGATTGGGGAACGGGACGGGATGAGAGAAAATGGCTGCACCTGAAAAAAGGGTGGACTGTGAACTGGAGACAGGTACAAGGGAGTGTACGGGAGTTCCGGGGTTGAGGTGTAATGACAACAGACAGTGAGAGAGTGAGATGTGGAATTTGGAACCTGAACGACTTTGGAGCTGGGATTAGATTGGGATTGGGATTGTTGGAGAGACGAGGGGCGCGTGGGAATGTCACGAAGCCATGTACCTTTTTCTGGAGATGGAGGTATATCGACAAAATAAAACTGGGGGGCCGCGGAAGGGTTGTTGGTACCTCGAGGTACGTAAGGCGTGAATGGGGATGACCTGGTTGAGGGGTGTAGAAGGCTACTGTAAGATGGTGAGCAATTAAATTTCCCTCGACACTGCCGCCTGCCGGAGAGGCTGTTCACTCGCTCTCTTTCTCCCTTTCCCGGGAGCTGCGACGAAGGAGAAGGGGGGTGTTGAGGCCCGAGCTATACGACGACGAGAAGCCGCCACGGAGAGAGATAGAGACAAATGAAGGAAGAA
The DNA here is from genome assembly GCA_020466075.1 of Colletotrichum coccodes. Lineage (NCBI taxonomy): Eukaryota > Fungi > Ascomycota > Sordariomycetes > Glomerellales > Glomerellaceae > Colletotrichum > Colletotrichum coccodes. Next base: position 22,762 of record JAIMZG010000016.1, on the reverse strand, counting down.
AGGTGCAGGGACGGGACACGAAGGACGGAAGGAGGACGAGGTGGAAGATGCAGGCGAGGCTGACTGTTATATTCGTACCTCACGATGGGAAAGACCGAAGCACCAGCACCGTCGACAAGCAACGGCAACAGCAACAGCAACAGCCATGGCAACCGGCAGGAGGAGCATGAGTACGAGCATGAGTACGAGCATGAGCATAAGCAACAGCAGCTAGAAGGAGCAGGAGCAGGAGCATGAGGAGGAGCTTCAGCTGGAAGGCGTCAATGGGCGGCGGCGGGTAGTTTCCCGGCCGAAAGGTACATCGGGGACACGAGAGAGGTACTTGCGTCGGTTCCCGAGGCCATGTACCCCTGGTACCTCTGCTTCCTCCCGCCGAGGGGTGACGGACCACCATCACCCATCTCCATCGCCAACCCAGGGACGAGATCGTCCTCAGCCAAAACTCGCCCATTCAACGCGCATCGCCATTTTTGAGACCAGACGGACCGGACCAGACACGCCCAAGGACTGTCCTGTTCCTTTGGGCTCTGGATGTGTGTGCGTGGCCCCAGCAAGGTCTTGGTCTAATTAGTCTGTGTGTGTCTTTTCCCACGTCCAACCCACAGCTTGCGCTCACTCGCTCAACTCGCACTAGGCATCTTCGAACAAGCCGGTGCCTCGCACACACACGTACACGCTCACGGCTTTGGCCATGCATTGTTGCACTCTCTCCCTCTCTCCCTTTCTCTCTTCTCCCAATCCATCCGTCCGTCTTGTTCTGGCCCCCCTCCCTCAACCAATGGCCGGGGTGTTGGGGAAGCTCTGCCCAAGGGTGGGCTTCTGGCGGCGGGCGGGCCAGCGGGCTGTGACAGTCCTTGTCCATGTCATGTCTCCCAGACTATTCCCCCTCCAAAGCCCAGGCGCCCAGCCTTTGGAGAGTTGATCGGAGTGCCCAGCGCACAGCTGCCAGCTTTCCTGGTCCCTTACGTCGTGTAGGTTCGTTGCAGGTCGAGTCCAGTCCCGATTCGATCCCCATTCCACCCGTTGATTGATGAATTGCTAGACAGGCCTGGGTTGGGTGATTCCCCCATTCTGCCGCTGCGCTATCTTGGCGTACTAAGCCAAGCCGCCGAAGACAAACGGGACAGGATATGATACCGAGAGGAACGATGGCCAGGGCGGAAACCCGTGAGGGAACAAACGTCAACCTGCAGGTACTCGACGTTCCTACCCCTTCCCAGGTACCTACCTACCTTGGAGTCCACTCGGGAAAGGTGCTTGCTCCGTTCAGCTCGCAACGGCGGGGGCTCAGGTACCGACTACAGCCCATTCCCAGGTACGTATTTCCAGAAACCTTACCATCCTAAGGATTTCTGCCGCTGGAAATTTTTTAGATTCGGACCAGCAAGGTGTCATTTTCTCCAATGAAAGCTCCTTTTTTTTGCCCCTACCATTCCTTGCACTGTAACTGTGCTCTCGGGACGTTATCGATAGGCAAATCGCGCGCCTCTACTGCTTTTTCGCCTCGCACCTCGAGAATTCGGCACCCCCACCTCTTCTGCCATCTCCAGTATCTCCAGTCACCCTTTCGCCATATCGCGTCTTTAACACCACCACACGGCACTGACATGACATGCGATCCTGCCGCTAATTAGGAGACACGGCGACTGGCGCACAATTGTCTTCCGCTCCAAGAAACCGGCGTACCTCGTCGGTCCCCTCCCACTGGTGGAGGATCGGGCCAGCCAGCGTTGCCACCACCGAACCCCGACGGCATCTCCAAACGATGTCCGAAGCTGCTGCCAGAAAAGACCCGATCTAGGGACATTGCACACTGACACCGCACCGCCGACCGTTGGACACCGATCCTCACCGCCGTATAATGATTACACCCGGACCCGACACCCACGTCTCGATGACCCCCCGATCCAGTGGACACGCAGGTCCAGGAGCCCGAAATGACAATGCGCATCTCTCGTCCCCCCCATTGGCATCCCATCTTCCATCGGCCCCAAGATCTTTGTTGCCCGGCACTCAATACCGGACCGGGACAGGCCCCCAACCAGTTTCATCACAAAAGCTCCATCTAGAGTACTTAGCGCACCCCTCCGGTCCAAACCCGATTGCGCAGGCGGTCAGCAGGATATCGCCAGGGGTGCAAGCCTCAACAACCTAACCGTCGCCTCGCTTACGCACCTCTAAACCGCCTAGCCTCGCCGATTCTCCGCCGTCTGGGGATGTCCATCAGCTTCTGTTAGCCGTTCAGGTGTCAGGTTCCGTCAACGCCTCGCCGGCACAAGGAATGCTGAACGATGAGTGATGAATGTGCGTGCCCCAAGACCAGCAGCACCGCAGCCAACCAACGCCTCGACTCTGTATTTTCCGCTGGCTTGGACTAACACAAAGTGTGGTCCAACGCTCTTGTCTAAACCTCTCATGTCTCAGATGAGAAAGACAGACCGATTGTGAACCACGCCAAAAGTCTCTTTCCGTCTCGCTCGCATCATGCATTCCAACCGGCCCAATGTCTTGGGAGGAAATTCAACTTTTTTTCCAACGAGACGCCAAGAGCCATCAAGTCGAGGGACCACCAGCCCGATAAGGGGCTACGGGGGTGCGGGCACACGGTATCCTGCCGGACAGAACTGCCAGGCTGTTGTTTTCTTCCCTCCTTCTTCTTCTTCTTCTCCCAATGTGCTACTAAAGCAAGCCTCTGGGCTTGAGATCCACGTTGACGGCGGCAAATGTCGGTCCCCCCAACAATTGGGAATTTGGAACACGGCTTGGGGGTCCCCTTCGCTGGGCCCCTTCGAGAAATGCCAGGGGTATCTCACGCACCAATGGCGAGCCGATGAAAACAAACAGACCCCCCACTCAGCGAAGGAAGAGAGCACCGCAGAAAAAAATCACCAACCAGCGCCATGCCAAAAGAGAAAATCTCCACCCGCAGATCCCCAACATCTTGTCCGTCCATCTGCGGAGCCCGTGCTCATGGTCTGCAGCCGTGCAGCCAATGAAGCCAGCGCAGCGGCAACGACATCGATATCGACGTCAACCCAAGTGACAACAGTCTCAGCAACCACCTGCAGCCACTCATACACATAACTATTGGGGGTTTGCGGTGGGACTGGGGTCTCTGGAACATGGAGAGGCCCCCGGGCGAACGCCTACGCCTCCCTTGTGTTTCCTGCTTTTGCCGCTATTCGACTGAGACTTCGGGCCCTCAACCCTGCTCAACTATCTGTACATACAGCTATCCCGGCAACTCCAGCAGTTGATCCTATTGTTTCTCTGCAGCCTAGACGCAGAGTTACACCCGAGTCACTGCTGCTGCTGCCGCTACCGCCCGCTCCGAGCCCGAAACCTCCCTTCTCCCATTGTTTCTTTGCGCCGAGGTCCCAGTTGGCAGGCTCGGCCCATCGAATCCATAGCAACGCAACCATCACGGCTCGATGGCATGGCGCGGACTTCCGTTCGCCCATTCTCACCGTCCTGTAGTCCTTGTCCCCGTCACATCCCCAGAAGTACACACCACAAAGCCCCAGAACGAGGGAACCACCGAGCATTGGCCCCGAAAGGTCGTCCCGTCCTCGGCGCCTCGTACGGTTAGCGGATGCTACGCTAGCCCCCTACAAATACACACTTACACGCGCTAGAGACGGGGCGAACAGATCCGATCCTGTCAAAGCTGGAGACGTACAGCATGTAATCTAACCCGCCCACTTCATCCATCGTTCATCGTCCCTTCCGAGAGACGACACCTTCCATTGAGATGGGGCCCACCCTCGGTCCACCTGGGGACCATCTACTGCCGTCGCATCTCGTGCCCGGAGCGGACGGACTGCGTCTGTGCCTCTAATAATAGCTAGGCCCTTACTTCACCTCCAACCTGTGACACCGATGGCCTGGAGCCAGCACCGGCGAGGCAGACTTTCACAGATGCCTGCTCAAGCAAGCGGAACCGATAGAGCGTCCTGCTCATCAACTGCAACCAGTAGAAGGGAACGGATACCATCCTCACTATTGACTACAAATACGACGTTGTCCCCGCGGCTGCCTCTCGACGTCTTCGGGACGTTCGCCCCCATATCCATGCGAACGAACGAGCCGCATAGGACTGTGCCTGCAGCACGACTGCAGGCTGCATCGTGTCTCGAGCGGCTCTGAACGCCGGTCTTAGTTCTCCCGTCCGAACTGAATACACACAGGTGCGTGCGTAACCGCGGGCGTCAGTCGTTGTTCTGAGACCGCAGCTGCACGACAACATCAGCCAGACGACCTTGGTATTGGTCAGTTGACATGTCGCCCGTGACACGGGGACGAATCGTTGAACAACAAAGGCCGAGACTCAGACAAATGTCTTTCAGAGTTTAAAACTGTTTGCGTCCCGCCGGCACTCCGCAACTCACTGTTGGTTTGATCGACGGGCGTTGAAGACTGAAAGTTGGGATGGCTCAGGAGGCAGCTTTCCTTAAAACTTGCCGATGGTTCGTAAGTATTCGCCCGCTTGACACGACTTACACTGCAGAGGCTGGTACCTGGCTGGGCGAAAGAGCCGCAATGAAACAAGCCATTTAGGACCGGTGACACGGTTCTGGTTCCTGCACCCTGCCAAGCTCGATTGTGGCGGCTCCGAAGCTGACCTGCATCGGACTTCCATGGTATACATCCAACGACATTTGCAGGTACTGGGATGCTTGGGTTGACTTCGTAGTTGTGACTTGTGTTAACATCGCCGGTAAGTAGTTGTAAGTGGTGGTTGTAACACAGTTGTTGCCGAAGGGTGCAACCGCATCTCAGTCGAGATTCAGCACAAGTCATGTAAACGGTTACTTTTTTGTGATAACTTGGCTTGCCTCCTTGTCGAACAAGTGACTTTGTACGCGATGGATGACTTTACAACCTCACGCTGGACGACGCATGTGGCGTGCTAGCCATGCCCCGGCTATAATCATGTTTCCCTTGTCACATCACAGTTACCACCGGGATTGCACTGGAAATGGAGGCTCTATAATTATGTTGTATCGAGGTTCATTGGCCCCCTTATCAAAATCCCATCAGGCGTGCGAAGTCATGGAGGCGGCATCTTCCGTAGTTGGCACCCCTCGTCACGTTGAACTGAAGTGGACGGGACGAGACGAGGTTGAAGGCCTGATTCCCACAACTATACCTCGACCCCCCACTCGCCCTGGACTTCCACACTTCGTTTGACACCAGTGACATACTTTTGCAAGTACCAGAAGCTACGTGTTGCCACTTGCGTGGGAGGCATCCATCACGAAGTCTGTCTGGCTTACCCGCTCGCTCCGCCCACCGCCATTGCGCGGTGCCGCCGCCCGCGTCCGTCGGCACGAAAACCCACGTAGTCCCATGCGGCTTCCAAATCGGCCGCCAAACCCTCTTCGTTGTATTGAAGGTGTTCAGCCGGGTGTGAGGGTTTCGAGAAGTTTCACAACGGACATTGATTTTGTCTCGGCGGGTGGACACGAGGCATCACATCCGCATCAGGGTGGCGACGACAACAGACTGGAGGTTGAACGAACGAAAAGATCGAAAACACGACGTTTTTATACTGGCCGGCTGCATATTAAAGTTCATATGTTGTATGGGTGTAATGCGTGGCGCGGAGTGCGATTACCATTTTTAACACTTGTTATTGTCGTGGGCAATTTGTTCACATGAAGCGTGAGCGGATGTTTGGACCCTACCACTTGTAAATCGCACAAACCGTCAACCATTCTGCTCCCATATGATTTGCCTAGGACTCAGCAGTACTAGCCAGGCACCACGACGAACGCTCTTCTCAGAGAGGTCGTCGACTGCCGTGGATCCTCGTCGATCATCCGCCAGCACTCACTCGCAACCGCAACAACGACATCACCAGCGCGGGACCGAACACCTGCATCAAACACCACCACCACCAAAGATCTCCAGGGGGTCCAGCATCATCCTGTAGAATACTGACGGGGCAGGTACTTGCCGGGGGTCGGATATACCCAGTCCAAACACATGATGTGTGCCATCGGAAGGATATCCCCACACCCTCCAAAGTTCGGCGCCATGGCCGATTGACTAGACTGGACCGGACTATCGGCGCGGGGTTCTCACTCGCTCCCAACCAACACCGAATCGGCGACAGACAATGCAGAACGCTGGTCATGCGGGCTTCACTCGGCTGGTGCTTCGACCTCAGCTTCATCAGACTATTGGTCAGTGACCACCTTACCCAGAGCGTAGACGGACGAACCAGTGAACCTCAGCTCCAGAGACCAGCAACATCTCCCCATGAGATCGCTCACAAAAGTAATACATCAACACTCATTAAGACTTGGGGCATTAATAATCCGGTATATTTAGGACCGAGGTGTGGTTTATAACGACCAACGGAATGGGAGTTGGAAACAGAGTATGTGTGCGTTGTGTGTGCAAAGGCCCTCCCGCAAAAAAGCGCAATGAAGCCCCGAGGCACCGCCATGCTTTCCAGTCCAGACCCATAATCACACCAACGCCCTGATGCAGCTATCCACGCCCGCAGTCCTCCCCGTAATCATCGTGAAACAATAGACAAAGGAAACAATTTCGAGACTCTCTGCCTCTTTATAAAAGAGAGGATAAGGCAACGTGGCTTCGCTGTGCTCGCAGCTTCTGTGCCGCCCCCTGTAAACAAAAAACAACGTCCCCGCCTCCTTTGGTATCAAGATCTTCCTCCGCGAGGGTAATGTTGTTCAGTTCTGCTTAGTACGTCTCCTCTTCGACCAAGTCCTGAGCGCCCATTATGGAACTCCTCAGACCCATCGAACTTCGCCTCCCAGAGACACTACTTCCGCTCTGACGTCGTGAGCTGGGCATTGGGATACTGCTGGTGGGCGCAGGAATACCGCTGATAGCGGTCTCGGCCTCTAGGCGAGAATAAGTTCCCCTCCTACTAGGTGTCCTGTACTCGCCATTCTCGTCGCCTTCTTCGATATCGATGCGGCTACTGATGCTAGCCGAGCGCGCATGTAGGCTACCGCCGAGAGAGCTGCGGGGGCGACCCATTGGTGTTCGAGCCCCAGACATGCTGGTACGGCTCATAGGTCGCGGCGGTGCCATTTCTGTGCGACTCGACGGCCGGGCATACGACGAGATACTAGCCCGCGAGCTCGGTCGGGATACTGTGGACTCATTTTCGAGACCGGTTCCAGCTCCAGGATTTCGGTTGGGCAGCGGGCCGAAAGATAGACGACTGACACCCGACGTGCTCAGGCGAGGTACGTGCTTGGATCTTGTGCTGGCAGAGAAATTGGGGTTGGACGGCGTGGTGTCGTCGCCCCGTGAGGCGGTAGAGCCAGTCGGACGCTTGCGAGAACGGATAGTAACCGTCGCGGGCACGCTGTGGACTCCTTGGATAGAGGAGCGCGGTGAAGCTCGAGGAGGCGTTGTGACGGGAGCGGGAAGTTTTGATCGTACATTCTGCACACGAGCCTCCAATCGCTGCATCTGGGCCGTGAGGGAACGGATGTGGTTGAGGGAGTTGTTGGCAGGCATGCGAGTGGAGATGGAGCGAGGTGCGGTGCGAGGGGCAGGGGTTCTTGTCGCTGCTCCCGTAGAGGGACGACCTCCTGCGGGTCGGCTGCTGGTGATGGATGTAGTGAATGACCGGGGCTTTGGCGTGATGCTGTGCTCGGTCGAGGGCAGGCGGGACTTGCGCGTCGCCGACGCCGGAGTCCGTGCCGGAGTCTTGAGAGGCGTCCTGGAGATGATCCTCTTCGGTACGGACGCGGAAACGTCGGACATGGGCGGGGACGGGGGCTCGCTGATTTGAGAGTTCTTGGCGGCGGGGAGGGCTACGGCATCGGGCGGGGTCGAGACCATGGGCGAGCTTGCTGTCGAGCCGGGAGAGGCTTCCAAGTTCTTGTCGAAGGTCGGAGATGAGAGGACGGAGAGGTCGGTGGAGATGGCAGAGAGGTGGCGCGCCTCCTGCTTCTTGATCTTGTCTTGGAGTAGTTCGGCCTCGATTTTGAGGTCAGAGAGCTCCTCTCGTAGGCGTTGCGCCTCGATGCGTAGCGTCTCGCGCTCTTGCTCGCCGATCTTGATTTCCTCTTCCATCATGACGTTGCGTTCGATCGCGCTGTTATACTTCGATTCGAGGTCCTCGAGGGACGAGCTTGTGTTCCGGGCCTGCCGCTCAAAGTCATCGTTGGCAACCTCGATGTCGCGTAGCTTCAGCTGAAGAGTCCTATTGGTATCGCGCAATGTCGTGATTTCCTTCTCGAGGGTGTTCTGGGCTGCGTTCGCGTCCTTCTTTGCTTGGTTGTATTTTGACTGCAGAGGGATGTGAGTCAGCGCTTGGCGTTTTGCGAAACATGGGTGTCGATGGATGGAAAAGGTGGTGGTTTCAGTCTTACCTTCCATTCTTCGGCCTCGAACTTGAGGCTCTCGGCCTTTTCCTGGAGTTTGCGCTCCCTCTTTTCAGCCTGGTCGATGTCCTTCTCCAGCTCCTGTTCCAGCTCCTTGCTCGACTCCCGGAATTCGGCCAGTTCCTCCTCGAGTGATTCGTATTGGGACTTGTACCAGCGCAGCTGCTCTTCGGGGCTGGCCGCCCCGCTGGGCGGCGACGAGGGTGGCTCTCCCATGGCTGTTATCGATGTTGTTGTGACGTCGTCGCGGTGGTTAGTCGGATGGCATGTGATGCTCGGCGCTTGCGGTGGGAGAAGACGCCGTGGTCGCAAGGGGTGCGATGTTGGGGTAAAAGTGCCGTCGCAATAGGAGTAGTCGAATGGATATAGAAGAAACTTGTAATAATGGATGAGAGTGATCGTAAGAGTCGTGAAAAGCGTGCTATCAAGTCGTTGTCAGTACCGTGGTGGCAGAAAACCTGACGCGATCGAGGGTAACGACTGTCGAGAGCACGTACCGACTCCAATATCTTGTTGTTTTTTGGGTTGGGTATGTCGTAACAAAGCGTGGAAGGACAAGCCCAAAAGAAGGAGGAACGGAATAGAATGGAATAGTCGGTTGTCGCGTGGTTTGTTGTCGCTGAAAGCGGGTGATGTCGTGGTCGTGGTCGTCGACGACGGTGTGAAGAGGACTTACCTGACTTACCGGGTGGGCGTTTGGCGATGGTCGCTGGTCGCTGGTCGTCGTTGTCGAAGTCGTCGTCGTCGGTGTCGAGATGTCGACGGGAAAGAGCACCTCACGCTCGCATGTCGTGGACACTTCAGGGACTGGACTGGACAGGACGGGACCGACTAAGGACTGCTGGGCATGGCTGGGACAGGAAAGGGAAAGGTCGGTGCAATGTTGATGTCGGTCAGGCGTGCGGTGGTGTTGCTGTTGCGGGTTGCCCCCTGTCGCCCCTTGTCGTGGCAGTGCGCCTTTCCCGATCAGGAATAGCCTGCTACCACGGGCAACCCAAGGCGAGTGGCTGGTCTCTATTATGTAATCACACTTCAAACACTGATAGGGCCACTCAGAGTGACGGAAAGTGCATTGTTGGTGGGGAGGGCGTCTTTTTTTGGCATCGTCTTCGAGAAGGTGGAAGGACCAGAGAGGTACGTATCGCTGCACCCGTCCCGTCCTGCTGTGCTGTCCGCTGCCCCTCCTCCGTCATCTTACACGCACGCAGAAGGAGTCAAGCTTCAACCACCTCGATTATTCCTTCAGTGCCGGCCACACGTCGGCGCCAAAGCTGTCCGAATCTGGTTGGCGATCGTGGGAACTGTAGTGGGGGCGGCTCATGGTCCTACCGTATAATGCGCCATGCGTCCTGGGTGAAGGATCGAGTGCATCTTGTTGACATGGTATCAAACCCGTCACATCGTGTCTCAGTACCCCCGCCTTCGTCAAGTCGACCCATCTCTAACTGGATGCGCACTTGTATCGTTGTCTTCTACAAACGCCCAACGAAACCATGGCAATGAATGAGGGCGGCCCATACCTAGATCTTGGACTCGGCACCAAGACGTGATCCCAAACTTAACCCAACCTAATCCTGACCTCGGACGACGACGGCTACGAGCAGGGCCGCTCCCAGGCTGCCTTGGCCCCCTGATCAGGGCCATCCCAAGTTTCGGTTCATGCAATGCACTGATCCTTATCGATCCACTTGGTCCCCTTGAGTCCCGTCTTCGCCGTCGGTCGGTCGGTGCTGCAGTCTTGGGCCGTCTGCACGACATTGCACAAATTCGACACCGTTCCGTCTTTCCTTGCGCAGACACCAGTCGAAGGGATGCGAGAGGGTTCAGTCTCTAGAAGAAAAGAACGATGGCGGATGAAAAAGAAAAAGAAAAATGGAATGCCATGTTTCAGTCGCCCAAGCGCCGACCACCAGAATCCCGGTCCGCATGACGCCGATGAGTACTCTTCAGTCTCATGCTCTCAGCTGCTCCCCAGAGTCAAGCCAATGGACAGTGGCTCATCGACTCCTTTCCCACATGGCCATGCTCTCATGCAAGCTGACCCAAATTTGGAGGCGAACTAATTAACTCACGCGGGAGATCCTCTTCATCAAGCAGGGAGCCCCGTTCGACCGCTCCGCGCATCATTCCGCTAGCAATTCTGCCCGGGCCGCGATCGTCAAAGCCGTCGCAGATACAAATCTTCGCTTTCGTCCTCATGTCGCTTCCGTGGACTAACGGGTCGAATCGAATGAGACGGGCCAGACAGACGGTGCAACCTCTCAGCAGAATCGATCCAGTCACTCAAAGATCGATCTCGTCCGTCGCAACCAAGGCCGGCCCCTTGGCCGAAAGAGGCTTCGCACCGCCCAATGTTTCGCACCAACCGCTCGGAAGTGGCGGTCATAGTGCGTGCTCTCGGGCCATTTGCGCCCTGCAGTAAACGTCCGTCCACTGCGTGCACTGAAATCTCCGTCGCCAACCAAACGTGGGAAATTAGGGGTCCATGGGTTTGTTTTCAAAGCTTTGAATGAGAGCTGGCCCGAGACTTCGGCATGAGTGTTCGTATTCCGAAAATGAGCACCTCGGAAACCGCTCTCAGGCTCACGATTCTGGCCAGATCTATGTGAGCGTTTCTCGAGCTTGAAGATGACCTCGTCTAATGCCAGCGAGTCCAGTCGGCGCCATTATCTCAAAGCAATCTCGGCATCTCCTGCTTCATGGGTTACGGCATGAGCGTGGCTGCGAGATCATCCAAAAGTCTAGCCTCTGTGTGTTTGACGTACAACATGATGCTTGAAGTTGGGCGCGACGCCACACACAATAGTCCGAGAACCACCGGGGAAAACAATTTGAGCCTCGGCGTCCTTGGCGTCAGGGCTTTCCATCAGCACAGGCTCGACGATGCCGCCATCCCGCCACTTGAACGACACGAGCCAGCCGCCCTTGGTACAGACGCGCGTGAGCTCGCCGTCGGCCCAGAGCTTGGGACATGACGGTAGCAACCGGATCTCGATCAGATCGGCCTTTGAGGCATTCGGTAAGACGCTGGATTGGACCAGACACTCGAGAATACCAGCGCACCCGCCGAAGTTGCCGTCGATTTGGAACGGCGGATGGCTGTCGAGCATGTTCGCCAATGTCGAGCTCTTAAGCAACAGGTCCATGTGCTGGCCGCAGCCCTCGCCATCCAACAATCTGGCGTGGAGGTTCAGCAACCATGCTCTGCTCCATCCCGTATGTCCACCGCCATACGCCGCTCTCCGCTCGAGGACCCGTTTCGCGGCGGCAGCCAGTTCTGGCGACCTCGTTGGGCTAATGCTTTCTCCCGGGTATAGGCCGAATAAGTGGGACACATGTCGGTGGCCCGGCTCCTGCTCTCCATAATCCTTCAAGCCCCATTCTTGAATCAAACCTTCGGCGTTAGTCGACAGCTCGGGTAACTTGCTGAGAGCTTCCTTCACCTTGCTGCGCAGGGGTTCATTCCTGTCTAGCTTGTCAGCGCTCCAGAGAAACTTCTCAAACGCGATTCGAACGATGGTCATATCAATGGCAGAGCCTCGCAGAGAATACCTGCTTCGCCGGACTTTGATATGAACGTGTTTTCGGGGGAGAGAGAAGGATTCGTAACCAAGTACTTCTCGCACGCAGAAGGTATCAAGAAATCGAGGAGGAACAGAATGCAGCCCTCCAAGACCACCGCTGCTCGTCTGTGGAGTTTCTCGTCGTAGTGGTACTGTAGCATCTCGAACATGTCGATACATACCCAGACCCCTCCGAGGGGCCAGATGGTGGAAGGCATCCATCGATCTTGTGGGTCCGTGTCTGCCCAGATATCGGTATTGTGGTGCGCACACCATCCTCCGCATCCGTACATGGTTTTCGCCGTCCTCTTCCCCCTCTCTGCCATGCGCTCCAGTAGATCAAGGACGGGTATGGCGCATTCGACGAGGTTGCAAGGTCCGGCTGGCCAGTAGTTCATCTGAAGGTTGATGTTGATGGTATACTTAGATCCCCAAGGCGGCGCAAAGGAGGGATTCCAGATGCCTTGCAACGTCGCGGGCAGCGCCTTGTTGGAGTTTCGACTCGACGATATGAGCAGATACCTACCATAGGTATGGTACAATGATATCAATCCGGGATCCCGTCCTTGCTTAATCCGCTCATCTGTCGGAACATGGCTGGCGTCTGGCCACATGCGCAGCCCAGTGCGTCCGAATAGGCTCTCGTAGTCGCTTCGGTGGCGCTTGGCCAGCTCGTTCCATGGGAAACTCAACGCATTTCGAACATCGTTGCGGGCAACTGTCTCGGGTTCGGTCGCTCGATACGTCGTTTGGGCACCAATAGCGATTGTGCAAGACGATGACCTCACCACCAGGCAGTTGCCAACAGCCTCCACGGATCCCTCACCATCGTCACAGGAAACTTTCAGGGCGATTGACAACCGGTTGCTATTTCGGCCACCTGGAGTTGCATTCAATATGATCTGCGCGTCATTTGCTTCGATGCTATCGAGGAATTCGTTCGTCTCCCACTCGATCTCGCTGACCCGGTTGAGTCGCACCACGAACCGCGTTGGCTGAGAAGCTGTGATTCTGAATGCCAACACGTTATCCGGGAAGCTGGCGATGGCATCTCGTCGGTGAGAGACTCCCCGACATTGGTACTCGACGGTCGCCTGAGCGGTGCCAAGACTCAGGCGTCGACGATAGTCCTTGACGTCCTCGGCGGCGTGGCCGAACTCTAAGGTGCAAGTGCCCAGCGGCTCATAATGTCGCATGCTCGCGGGCGTCGCGAAAAAGGCCTCGCGCACCAGGGACTCGGCCTCGGCGTGCTTTTCATCTCGGATGAGCTGTCGGAGTTTCGGCAGATGGCGGAGCGCGTCTTTTGGGGTCCTGTCCTGCGGGCCGCCATACCAGACCGAGTCCTCGTTCAACTGGATGAGTTCGGTCGATGTGCGCCCATAAACCATCGCGCCCAGCCGCCCGTTGCCGATTGGTAGGGCCTCAGACCACTCGGAGGCGGGGGATTGGTAGTGGAGACGCGAGGATTGTTGGCCCTGATCGGAGCCGGACGTCTCTGAGCCACCCTGGCGGGACATTGTGTTGGAACGACGAGCCGGCATGCCGGTGTCCGGATCCGTCTGGGTCAGGAGCGGTCTGGTTTAGCCTAGGCCTTTGGCTGCTTTGGCTGGGAGACCCCTTCGACTGGACCACAATGAGTTCTATGGCGAGACAACAGAAAGGTCTGTCAGGCTGGTGATGGGGATCTGCTTGGCCGTCTGATGTGCCGCTTTCAAGACGTTGAAAGGGGAGCGGCCCCAGGCAATTTGAACCCCAGACAACCCACGAACGACCGGGGTAGACGGCTCGTCGTCGTATCATTAGAGGAAAATTGGTTCGGCGAGTGTGGGGTAGCCGGCCAGCTACCGGCTCGGGCCAATCATCACGGGTCAAAGCAGGCCGAACATCTTCATCCCGGTGGTGTTGTGGTGGCTGGTCTGATCCAACTGCATCTCTACAGCCGCCGGGGCCAATCATGGTCGACCAAAGCCGCCGCATGCTAGGTTGTGCGTGGATCTTGGGGAAATGCAGAACCTAGTCTGCAGGCGGATGGACGAAGACGGCATTGAATTGGACTGGCACGTCTGCAAGGAGCATCTCATGTGAATCACATGGCCAGTTGGGAGAGTCTTGAGAGTCTAGGATCGAATCCATCCTCAGAGTTCGAGACCCGACTGTCGGAAGGCCTTTCCGTGTTGCACAAGAAGGGTAGCGGTGCAGGATGGAAGAGTGCCATCTTGGGTCGTCTACCCATCACGAAGCTGAGGTTGAGAAAGCTTTATATATACCCTGAGGCACCGCTGCAACCCGAATCCCTCGGACCCAGAAACTCGGACTTCTCCATCAGCTTTTCTCCTCGTTTCCCTCCCCCCCTGACCGAGAAGTCTGCACGACCACTCTTCGGCGTCCAAGAGACCGATCCCGTCCAGCATGGCGCCCCCCGAGGAGGTGAACGTTGACCATTCGGCCCTCTACCACGACGATGTCGCCCAGGCGAACAAGACGGGCATTGCCGTCGATGAGGTGGCGGCCACCCGTATCTCCGAGGCCGACATGATGCGCAAGTCCGCCGAAGCGTTCACAATGTGGTCCAAGTCGGGCCTTTGTGTCATGGGCTACATGTTTGTCATGGGCGCCAACCAGGCAGGGTGAGCCCACGATCTTCTATTCCCTGAATGAGTGGTTTTGGTAACCCGGACTAAATGCTAACGGGATGATTGCAGTTATGGCGTCGACTGGGGTGTCATTGGCAGTATCAACTCGAACGACCGCTGGCACGACTTTTACGGATTCCCCAACGCCGGCGTCATCATCTCCACGATTAACGCTCTGATGCAGATTGGCAGCTTCGTGGGCGCTCCTTTTCTCAGCTGTGCCGATGCTATCGGCCGTCGCGGCGTCAACTTTCTCGGTAATTTCCTCGTCATCATCGCTGCCATCATGCAAGCCATGGCCCCGAACCTGGCTTGCCTCATGATCGGCCGACTTGTACTCGGCTTCGGCACGGCCTTATGCACGGCGCCCCAGTACGTCGCCGAGGTCGCGCCTGTCCACCTTCGCGGCCGCATCGTCGGTATCTTTGGCGCCTGCTTCCAGGTCGGCTCAATGATGATGATCGGCATCATGATGGGTCTCACCAAGTTCGACAGCGACTGGCAGTGGCGCCTGGCCTTCTTCATCCAGGCCATCTTCCCCCTCACCGTCTGCGTCTTCATCTACATTCTCTGCCCGGAATCGCCCCGTTTCCTTTACATGCGCGGCAAGAAGGACGAGGCGCGCCGTGTCATCGCGCGTTACATGACGACGAGCAACGACATCAACCACGAGATGGTCGATCTCATGATCCTCCAGATCGAGGAGTCCATCGAGACCACCAAAGCCGGCTTCCGTGCCACCTGGGACTTCCGCGTCTTCTTCACCCGCGCTGTGTGGTTCCGCACCTTTGTCCTGGCCATCTATGCCGTCTTCCAGCAGTGGAACGGGTATGTTACCAAGTGATCACCACTCTTCTCCGGCCCTTTACTAACATTTTTTTGATCTCCAGAGGCGGAATCATCGGCTACTACCTAGCTCCCGCGCTCGACACCATCGGCATCACGGCTCAGCTCGACCAACTCGGCATCAACCTCGGCTCGACGTCCATCTATTTCGTCTTCACGCTCTTTGGTGCCTACATCATCGACTATTTCCGCCGCCGCACGCTCATCTTCGCAGGCCTTGTCAGTATCATCCTTGCGCAGACCGCCGTCACCATCACGAGCTGGAGGTATAACCTGCACGAGGAGAAGACGACAGCCATCATGACCGTCGTGTGGATCTACCTCTTCCAGGTCTGTAGCGCCACATTCATCGCCACCATGCACAATCTCTACCCCGTCGAGCTGCTATCGCTGCCGCTCCGCGCAAAGGGCATGGGTGTCTTTGCCATGTTCCAGGCCATCGCCGCCGTCATCCACAACTACGGCATCGGTATCGGCATCAGCCAGGTTGGGTACAAGATCTGGGCTGTATACATCGTCTACAACTTTATCCAGATCTTCCTCAGCTACTTTGTCTTCCCAGAGACGAGCAAACTTAACCTCGAGGAGATTGACACCATCTTCGAGACCTCAGGCACCCAGCCCGTCAAGCTGAGTATCAAGATTGCCGACGCCAAGGCCGCCAAGGCGAAACTCGATCGGCAGAACGCGACGGAGAACAGTTAACGGCGGGAGCGTTTGCCGCTTTGCCGAAATCGGCGCGGGGTTGTTTGGGTGTTTGGGCACTCGAGAATTTGCTGGGCAGTGGTTTTGTAGTTACATGATTAGGCTGTGATATCCAATCGAATTAGTCGTCGACTGCGAGACTCGAGATTTTTTTCTTTCACAAATGACCCTGTGATGGGAACTTCTTTTGCCGTCGTGATGCTGTACGTGACTCAAAGAGTTGGAAAACTTCGGATGCCTTTCGGCAGGAGCCCGGACGATGCCCACTTTTACCGTTTCGGCGCCGCTCCGTGCTTTCGGATCTGTTGGCCCGGCACAGACCGTTCGTCCCTTGCACCGACGACAAATCCACGAATGCTGTCTCATGGCTATCAATTTATCGATATGAGGCAGCGGGTTTTGCTTGAGTGGTGATCGCTTCCAGCCGCTCATAGTATTCTACGAGCGGTAAACCGAAAGCTCCGTGTTGGATCTCGGAGCCGGCCGACCTTCATCATAGTCTTCATCCCAAATCGCAAAGGTTAGGCAGTCGCGTGCGGACCGAGTCACTCGCAATGACCGACGGATAAAGCCTGTTTAATGCCAAACTCGTCTCTGGAGGGCGGGATTGAGTGGCATACGCACGCTTTGACAAGCCGAACTCGGCTCCACTGGGATGCTGCGAACACTTCAAGGGCGTACGCGTCTTGCTGGATGCCTTGCGCCGGACTATATTCATCTCATCGTCTTCACCCCGAAAATGGAGTCGATACAAGGCTTGCACCCCCCAACTCGTCGCGACCATGTCCTCAACCCTCAACTACAACCAAGTCGTCAACAACATGAACAAAACACTGACACAGACAAAACATACATTGAGAGCGCATCAGACGTATGACAAGAGTGGGATTCGAACCCACGCCAATTACTTGACTAGCACCTGAAGCTAGCGCCTTAGACCGCTCGGCCATCTTGCCTTATTTGTTGATGGAAACTGGAAAACAACAAGTGGAATAAGATACATTGTCTGTGAGGGCAAGGCCCTGGGTGGGGAACCATGCATCGTGGGTACAGTGGATTGGTTGAGATGGATCCATTTGGTCGTGGATCTCGAAGAGTGTTCTGCCGGGCCCAAACAGAGCCTCGAGTCAGACGAGGTGGGATGGACTCGTGTGTAGCTAAACGCGAAGCCTGCAAGATGACGGAGTGCAGCAGGCCAGAGCCTACCAGATCAAACAGGGGTTATTCGTTTTGGACTCAACCCAATCAACCCGCCGGAGTCTCAGCAGGCCACTCGGAAAAGGATTCTCGTCTGAAAGGACATGATGCCAAGCTATTTATGAATGGTGGAGCAGTCTGAACCGCGTTTCTAAATTCTACAGTCTTCATCGGCGGGCCGAAGCTCCAGGTCGACGCGCTTGGCTAGGCTCCCTATGAACCACCCCCCACCCCCTCTCATCGGACAACCAGGAGGCTGCACAGCATCCACCACCGGTCCGACGTGCTTACAGCACATAAGGAATGAAAACGCGCCGTCGAGGCATGCCAGCGCTCCCACTTCTCCCCAAACTCGGCCCTCAACATGCGCTCCTCCTCCCGAACTCTGGTCCACACGCCGAACAAGAACACGGAGCACGCCGCGGGCCCCAGAACCCACTCGACGGCCCGCAAGCCACGGTGCCACACGGGCGGGACCCAGCAGCTCAGGACGCCGTCGAGCCTCGCCAGCAGAGCGACGTTGGACAGCACCAGGACGACGACGCCCGTGTAGCTCGGGTGCTGCATGTAGGCGTAGATGCCCGTGGTCTTGAGCTGGTCCGGCTTGGTGAGCTGGAACGTGAAGTTCTTGCCGAGCGAGCGGTAGGGCCCGAGGCGGAGCGGGATGCCGGCGGCGAAGAGCGCGGCGAGCGGCAGGAACGTCGAGCACGACCAGGTCGTCAGCGAGGCGCTGAGGCCGTTCTCGGCGCCGTGCCGCAGGACGGCCGGTGGGATGTTTGGGTAGTAGAACGCGAGGGCCGCGAGATGGATGGACAAAAGTGCCAGAGGCAAAAGGATAATCTTTGGCGTGTGTCTGTGGGTGAGGTTCAGCCAGCGGATCGAGTCTGCGTGCTTCGGCTGTTGGCCCTCAGAGTCGCCCGGTTTCTGAGGGGGTTCAGGGTTGGGGTTCAGCAGGCCGACGTAGGTCCCGACCGTCGAGGCCAGGATCGCGACCGACAGTGATAACTGAGACAGTGACATTTTCGCACCGTCCTGAAAGAGAATGCGCGTCCTGGTTCGAAGATGCCAACGGCGGGCGGGTGGAAAAGAGTGAGTGAATATAGGAGGAAAGAAACGAAGCATCGCAACGCTGCCAGGTCCCGTGTGACGTTTATGCGGTGGCAAAAGCACGGGCCTTCCCCCATCGACGGGTACTCAGTACTTCTGTTCGCCCGGCATCCACAGCGAATTCGAAGTCATTATGATGTCTTGGCAGGTGTCGTCGTTATTACGTGGGGTTGTTCCTCGAGAGGCATTGCTGTGCCATCGAGTCCCTGGAAAGCAGAGCCCGGAGTTGCTCAACTGACAGAGTTTCAATAGCTGAACGCTCAGTGTTGGACCCGCCCTGTCCAGGTTAGCAACAGGGGGCGAGCAGTTGTTCCATTTGCCTTTTGCAACCGCCCAAAAGCATAATCTTGGTCAGTGGGGGAAATTGCATCGAGGGAACGCATTTTTCATTTTGACGACTTTGTTTTTATTTATCTATGCGTATGTTTATTTGGCCTCTTTTCTATCGGCCGTGAAGCATCCGAAAGACAAGAAGAAAAATAATAGCCAAAGCAGAACAGTGATTTCTAGCTTCTTTACGAGTGGCTTAGTTTTTACTTCTCTTGCCAATCTCATCATCGTTTGTCTGGATTCCGGCCGCCGCACTTACCTACATGGGTGACAGGGAAAGTCTAGATGAGGGAATCCAAAACATCGCTGCCGTCCGCCACTCGCCCAGGAATTAGGAACTACGCTATTGCAGTCACTGACCACGACAAAGCAAACATGCCACAAAGCCATCAGGAAGAATGCATTATATGTTTGTGCTCGTCAACTGGCCAGCCAACGGATTGTTCCTTTAGGATGCCCAGGAGTGCTGCAACGGCTACGAACATGCAGAGCACGGAACGCGAAGCCCCAAAGATAATCCTTTCAGGCTGCGGATTCAACCCGGACCAAATGACAGCAGCATCTGTTGAGCTCGAATGGTCCTACTCAGCCTCTGTTAGCATCTACTTTTATTTTACATATTGATGATTATGAAGCCACCCATCGGCTTAACTCAAGTCAACGGACTAAACGAATTATATTATTACTGTATTATGGAGAGCCAAAAGACCTTCTGTTCACCATCGTCGTTTAAGACGGCTGCGGGTTTATGTCTCCGGATTACAAAGGCATCTGCCTTCCTTTTGCCTTCATCTTGGAGACAAGAGCCTCAACGTCGCCACAGCGGGCACTCCAATCCTAATCTAATTTGTGCCTCCAAAGCGCCGCGACTCCCTCACTTGTACGGCTGTATTCAGACCTTTTGGTCATGCAGAACTGTCTAAACCTCTTGAACAATCTTCACCTCCGGACCTTCGATCTTCTTGACCTTCCGGCCCTCCCACCACGACATGAGACCAGCGAGCATGGCGACACCGCATCCCAAGCCGATGAAAGTGCCAGTTGCCCATGACTAGGCTCTGTGTCAGCTAGCTCAGGGTAAACGACCGGACGCCGACAGAGACCTCGCGGCAGCAGTTCTGGGCAGCAGTTTGGGGCCACTTACAGGTCGGTCAAGCCGGTTGTATGCCCACATGAAGTAAGACAGAACGGCCTGCAAGAACGTGTTGAGCACCATCATCCAAATGGTAAACCCAAGCTTCCAGAGAGGCGTCGGCGGCGCCACCTGACCGGTAAACGTTTCCGGCCCCTTCTCGGGCTCGACAGCCCACGCAGGCGGCCTGAACCAGCCCTTGTTCTGCGCAGCGAGCTTGAGCATGGCGGCCTTGTTCTTGAAGTTGACGGCCCGGATGTAGAGGTACAAATCGCGAAACCGCCAGGGTGCGAGGCCGAAGCCGGTAACGCAGAAGAGTGCGTTCAGGATTTGACTGCAGATCTCGAGCCACTTCTTTCGGGGCGAGTTATCGTCGTCGGCGGTAGGGTAGTTCATTGCCGGGGCCGCTTTGAGGAGCAGAAAGAAGAGCATCGCCTGTGCAGAGAGTCAGCACCACGGCCTCAGTTCTGCTCTTTCACATCATGTACTTACACCCCATGCCTGTAGTTGACGAAATCAGTAAATCGACGTCCAAGGATGCGATGAGAGGAGCTTCGGCGAAGACTTACGACGATGTTCAAGCAGTAAATGGTGATGATGAATCCGGATGGTGTTAGGAAGAATTTCCAAAACGCCTTCAACCCATTCGTGACTGTCGTCTTCCATGGTGCCTTTTCCTTCGCCATGTGCTTCTCATACAAACTCTGGCGACGCCGAATCTGCTGAGCGTCGCTCGGCAGCAGACTTTCATGCGTCCCGGGCCGGACCTCGTCCGATGTTGCGGCCGGCAAGGGTGGCTCGTCGGCCTCTCTGATGTTCTCGGACTTGTCGCTAAACACATTGCGGAACCCGGGCTGCCCGTCGTTGGAAAACGTAGACGCGCGCCGGCCTTCGACGGGCCTAATGAGCGCCAGGTCACCGTGGGGCTCCTGGACGGCGAAGCGTGCCGAGTGGCCCTGCGCCGTGAACGCGATGTTGTTGCCGCCGGATTCGGGGTCGCGAAGCTCAGTGAGATTCGGCGCCTGTGCGATCGCGGTGCCGGCGGCCTGCCACATGCCCAATTGAGGGTTCGAGTTCATGATGGAGATGGACGCGCTCCTGACGCGGCCGACGATGCCGCCATTGTTGACGGGCGGCTCGGCCATGGCTGGAGAAGGGATTCCCGGCGACGTGAGGAGGACCGGATGCCGCGGAAAAGTTCACCAAAGGCTGCGAGCTGCGTTAAGAAGCAGCGCAAGAAGCAATGCGGCTGATTTTTCGGCGGCCGTGTTATCTCGACGGAGAGCAGACTGGGTGGATGCGAGACACTTCGGACGTCGAAAACAAAGACACCAGATGATATGTCAAGCCGCCAACCCAAATCTTCCCCGGGACATCCTTCGTGACCGCGGCAGAAGAAAAAGGCCCATCACGTGGGGCTGATTTCCGCGTATTCGGTCCAACGTATTGGTGCTATTCCACGAAGAGCCTACGGAAAAGTCTAAATTATCGCCCATCCCTACAAGCGCGGATCCCGGGCTAGCTGAGGCCAAGGACTGTTGTGATTAGCTATGTCGCATCTCTCGCACATCCCGTCCCTGATCCCCGCTGTGTTCGCTTCCCAATCCGGCTTGGCGAGGGTCGCTTTCGGCTTCAGACACCGCGCTGCTGACGACACGAGTCGCGGGGCGGACCCCTATCCATAACCCCAACAGGCAGTTGTACGGTTTCAGCGCCGAGTTGCCGCAAGAAAAGCTGGTAGGCGAAGAAGAGTAAGGCGACTGACAGTTGCCGTGTCATTGTCACATTCTGAGATCGTGGGCCGAGGAATAAGCAACCTGGCTTTGTACACCTTAACCTACAAAAGGTTGAATGTCTCAGAATACAGCTGCAAGGCATAACATGGCAGCAGGTGATGTTACTCAAAAGCTGCCAAAATCTGAGAGAGAGCCATAGCCACGGACTCATGTACCACCATTTTTGGTGATGTGAACGCGGTTATGTAACAACCCCCTTTTTCTCTTGGGTTTCTTTTTTTTTCTTCTCCTCTTTAGAAAATCAAGGCAACAGAGGTCATGTCCCCAGCCGTGAAAAATGAATAAGTGGAGGTTTACTGAACTAAAACAATTCAAACACGTAAGCGCTGTGCTTCCAATAACAAAATGAAGCGCTTTGAAGCCTCTTTTCTGGCTTTGTTCATGTAATTGTGTATCTTTGCTAGACTAAACGGTAACGTTATCCCTGTCCCCCAAGCCACCCCATCTGACCTTGGACAATCGTACTGCTTGGAGGCGTTTGAACGAGCCGCTTCCCCATAACGTTGGCAGTTGCCGCCAATCGCTCTTCTCTGTGCCTCAACATACTAATTCACATATTGCCAATTAATGCAAGGAACGATCTAGAAACATCTAGAACCGGAGTTTATCTTAGTTGAGTGCCGCGTATCATTCATACCTGGATATCAAACCCCCCTCACCTCGATCTAGCCTCTCATGACACGGCCATCGGCTTTCTGGCACCCGCCAATGCCACTTTGCTTGGTCTTACCGGCTAGTAAGGGGATTTCAGCCCGGACTGTTACAGCCATGCCAGCCGCTGATAGACTGTCCAAACTATTTTTCCAAGCCAGGTTACTGTAGAACCAAAACAACGTTGTTACCGGTGGCTGTAATCTGGTTCCTGTAACTGTTGGAATAACTGTCCAAGGTTATTCGCGTAGTTGTTAACCCATATACGCGTAGGGGACACGTGGCACTCAATACGACTCGTTGGTGGTGTATTGCTTGCTATTGTGTGTGTGTGTTAAAAAGGGGAGGTTATCGCCAGCGGCGAGGCGGCGGCAAGCTATTGTTGGCGTTGCCGATTCGTTGCTTACGTCAGCTACGAATCGCT
>JAIMZG010000015.1:0-12419 GCA_020466075.1 Colletotrichum coccodes | reverse complement strand
TAGCTGTACCATCTAACAGCGTCGCGCAGCTCCAACGGCCAACGCACCATCGAGCAGTACGCCCAGGCCGCCGCCGCCGGCCCAGGCCAACGTCGCCCCCAGCTCCACCGGCGGCGGCACCCTCGGCTCCGCCGCGACCGGCAGCCCCAGCTCCGCATCCGGCACGCCCTCGGCGTCCTCCTCCACCCAGCCCAGCGCCGGCATCGAGGCCCGCGGCGACGTGCGCTGGGGCCTGCTCAGCCTGGGCGTGGCCGCCGCCGGCTTCGTCGGCGGACTCCTCATCTAGGAGCCGCTCCGGCCCTCGCCTTTGCGAGTCGTGTTTTGATTACGAGCGGAACGAAGAGGTGTCGGTCCTTGGCGGGACTCGTGTTTGATACCAATGT
Organism: Colletotrichum coccodes; assembly: GCA_020466075.1. Taxonomy (NCBI): domain Eukaryota; kingdom Fungi; phylum Ascomycota; class Sordariomycetes; order Glomerellales; family Glomerellaceae; genus Colletotrichum; species Colletotrichum coccodes. Next base: position 12,036 of record JAIMZG010000015.1, on the reverse strand, counting down.
GCATTAACGGGGTCGGATTTCAAAAAAGCGGATGTGGGAGAGAGAAACCTTTTGCAAAGCCCGGCGCTTGTGCCCATTGACTGGGACGGCGACGGGCAAACACTTCTTCGATATACATAGTACCCTACTGCATGTTCTCTAAATTTTACACTCGATTTGAAAGATTTCTCGGGCGTCGGTTCTCTAGTGATGGGCTTCTAAACATCTACCGTCCCTGTTCTTCTTGATGGCTTCGGCTTTGGCACTCCCCTAAACGTATCAGGAACGTTGTTCGGAAGATACGATGTGCTGGTCTATGAAACTGCGAGCTGCGGAAAATAAAAACCAGAATCCTTCAGGAGTCATTACAATCTTCTACATCATTGCACAGCCGCGTCCGACGAAGTCCAATTGGACAGACAGGACGCGGGTTCCATCCTCTTCGCCTCGAATCGCGCGAATCTTGAGTCCCAGAGGGTAATGATCATGGTCCAGATGTGGCGTGTCTCCTTCAGGGATTTGAAAAGCCATCTGATGCTCCTTGCTGAGCCTTTTCATCTCTGTCATGTTTCCCTTGACTGCGGCCTGGTAGATGGGCGACGTCTTGCCAAATCTCTTGGCCGGGCATATCCAGTGACCGTACCCCGGTTCGTATCCACACACCACGACGAAGTCTTCCAGTGCCGACTTCTTCAGCAGAATGTACCCTTCAAAGTTCCCATGCCCCCGGGTGACGAACTTGACCGCCCTGTCGTCCCAGATGTTGGCCGGAATGCCGCTGACAACCCGTAACCCGTTGCCTCGCAGGGAGAACTTGATGTCGCAGCATATCATGGGGAAGGTTACCGGGTTCGTGTCACATTCTTTGGCTGCCAACCTTTGGGGAAATGTGTTTAATGATGTAGAGGACGCGTTCGTCTATTGTTTGCGAGTTCTCCGTTGGCAGGGACAGGGATTTCGGGTCGTATCTAATGAAGGAGCCGCCAACGTGCTTTTTGAGGGAGATTCCGAGGTGTGGACTGGGGTGGTTGGTCGTCTGGTAACAGCCTAGGCTCAGAAAATGGGCACCTGTGCTGCCCACAGTTGTTTTAGCCATGATGCGTAGGCCCTTGTTTGTCATGGTGAACTGGTAGCCTCGTCAGCTCCTTCTTGATATCAAGCATGTGTGTATCGACATCTGCCAAACACGGGTAATCGACGCACCTCGGGATTGTGCTCTAAGTCTCTAGTAAACTGAACGTCTGCGGCATCCCTGAACTCGTCTGGTGAAATGGCCAGGATGCCGCGGTAATTGAACGATGGATCCGAGACTGGGGCCGTATCCGAGGCACACCAGGCAAAAATCGTCATGTCGTTTGTCTCTTTTATGATTTCCTCTTGCAACCTGGTGAATGCCCGGCTGCCCTCCCCGTACAACAGTGGCATATTGACGCCAAATATGCCCAGGAGCGAGTAGGCAACGTCTTCCTCCCTTGTCGTAGAGCGCCCAGCCGCCCAAGACATCCTCCGAGCCACCGGCTTGCTGTCCAAGAGATGATGGATACTCTGCCCCCCCTGTATGGTTTCGCCTCAGCACGTCCTTGTCGATGTTGGTGAACTGACTGATATCTTGACAAAGATCAGTGCGGGTCCCGATGAGCTTCCAATCCCGGTCGTAGAATACCACCTGCGGCGGTGCGACGAGCTCTTGCAGTGTCCACCCCCTCTTGAACCATTCCGAATGCTTTATGTGACCACCCGGCACGTGTACAACGTCCGAGAGATAGGCGTAGCAAACAGCCGCATCGGCGTACCATTTGAACATGGAGTTGACGGCCTCGGCGAGCTCGGTAAAGTCTAGCTTGTTGATGCAGCAGGTGTCGACCCAGAGGTGCGTGTAGCCTTGTTCGTGTGCGATGCGGCAAGCCGCCCGGATCTTGGACCATCCCCTCTTGAGGCGCGTGAGATCTCGGTTGCCGGCGTCTTGGTAGGTGGCCTCGTCGTCTTCCCATCTATGTGACAGAATCGCGTAGGACGCCGGAACATAGGAGCCGAAGAACTCCTCGATCTCAACGGTGACGCAGTTGAGCAGCTTCATCCCTGGTGTGCAGTGTGCAGCTACCAAATGTGGTTCGAGAACGGGGAGACCGGCACGATATTTATCCCGCTCGAATGTTAGAGGAGGCCGCCCACTGTTTGAAAGAGCCTCGATCTTTCGGAGATGGAGAAGATGACCGGCTGGAAGCTGGAAATAGATACGGCTGCGAACGCAGGGATGAGAGGCGACGTAATTGTTTCAGTTGCCTCCACCTCTCAGACCATGAGAAGTGAAAACATCACCGTAGCACAGCATATACACCATGCGGCTGGTTAATTGTTCGTATATCCAGTTGGGAGGAACGCTAAGAAGCGTTGCATGCAGCCCTGCCGCCGCATGGCGCGGTTTCAGCAACCTACGCGGCTTGACACACCCTCATTTCGTTGTTGCCCGAGCATTAGACATTCTTTTACTCCGTCTTGATGCCCCTCAACGCCTCCCACTCATGTTCCAGCATCCCGAAGCTGACCAAATCGTGCCACTTGCGGTCGAACCAGTGCGCCTCACGACTGCGGCCCTCCTCCACGAACCCGAGCTTCTTGTAGAGATGCTGCGCCCGCTCGTTGTACGACACCGTGCCGAGAAAGACGCGATGATAGTTCCCGTACCGGAACGCCCAGTCCAGCGCCCAGTTGATGGCTTCGGAACCGTACCCTTTCCCCCTGTGCGGCGCCGCCAACGCGATTCCGAGGCCGATCGAGCGATGCTGGGCCATGTCCGGCGCCGTGCCGCCCCAGCCGAGCGTCAAAAAGCCGACGGGCTCCGGCGCGTCGTCCTTTCCCGCGCTCGCGGGGGGCAAGCAGATCATCACCGTCAGGACGGATTTCGCCATGTTCTCGGTCACCGACTCGCTGTGCTTGCTCGTCCGGGGCTTAAGCAGCTTGAGGTCGGAGAGAGCGGTATTGACCGGGTCGTTTTCGAGTTGGGTGTGGATGAAGGTCCTGTCGGCTTCGTTGGCTTCCATCGCCCGGTAGATGAGACGCTCGGAGCGGTAGGCGTTTGCGAGGCCATCGGTAATCATGTTTGGAAGTGGGCGCGGCGGAACCGCTCTGAAGATGTCTCTACTCTTTGTAGGCTACTAAAGGGATGTCGAACGGTGAGCCACCGGGGTGGTTCAGGAAAAGGCCGTTGAGAAACCAAGTAAAGCTTGGTACTTATGGGTAGCTTTCGTCAGTATCCTACGGAGGTTTGCTGATCAACCTTGTCAGCATGAAGGACTCGTTACAGGTCCGTCCGAGAGACCAGATTCTATCAACAAGACCGTTCCCTCTCACTGCAGGGACGAACGTGAGTGGTCTGCATCTCACCTCCGGAGGCTGTTCACTTTTGATTGGCCGTCGGTCTCTTAGTGTAATACTCTCTTTGGACGATGCTTCCTCTGATGGGCCAGTATTTGGTGTTGTACCTGAACTCTAATGCGATGCGCCGTACAAACGTGTTCACAAGCGATGCGGGGGCTGGCGCACTCCACTTTGCGTGACTCACGAAAACAAGTCTTCCCCCTTGTCTGATTGGGCGTTGGTTACAAACCCATCCACCGTCAACTGACATGAGATTGGCGATAACGGGGTGACTGAAAGTCGCTAGCTGGAAAGGCGAATACTAGCAAGAGTCAAGTCCTTAATAAGAGTACGTTCTTGCGTTTGGCGCGGCATCAAGTACGCCATTGTTTGAACTTCATTTGGTGGATCCATCATGCATTATAGCCACTGACCTTTTTTGAGTTCGGCGTCGGTCTTGCGATCGGGGCCAATTCCTCGGAACATCGCAGCCTCGAAACCTCTGCGCCAGCAAGGTAGCATCTATTGAGTCCAGAGTCAGTGGTTCTTTAGAGTCCACCGTCCTCTTGGTAGGCTCTCTTACTTAGTGCGTGATATTCGTACGCAGAAAGAGTCACTAGCAATCTGGGATGACCCCACTGTTTCATTATCTCGTCCTTCCCATACTCCGCGGCCAAGCCGACGCCGCTGGAGCAGCAGGGTGGGAAACTATCCACTTTGTGAAGGAAATCCCACAGACGTTTAGATGTTAGAGGTAGGTCGTTGTTGAGAAATGATGTGGATCAGGTTATGGGGTTCCGACACCTTGGCCACAAACGGTGACCCCGTGGATGCTGTCCCGGCACGCGCTGCAAGTCTTCGCAGCGTGGCCACGTTCCAGAGTTCTGCCATGAGCCCTCAAAGGTTCAGGAATGCTTAAAGAATCAAGACATGGTTTAAGAGAGTTTGTTTGATGGACATCGAGCCTAACAGAGAGACCTCTATGGCAGAGCGACAGCTGTGTAGCTTCAGTGCGGCCACACAATGAGGTTTTCTCCTCTCTTCAGAGGAAGGAAAAAGGCCAGAGATGAATGAGAGTCACCCCTCGCACCCACTTCCTTCTACTGCAGTGCCCAGCCACTGCTGACCTCCTCACTCTGCGTCGACCACCCCTGACAAATTCCTGGGCCTAATGGGTCAGGCCCTGGTTCTAGTAACGCTGCGTCTGCAAAAGCAATTCGAGAAAATCGACATTCACCGTCACGGTGTCGTTCGCACGGTAGGTCTGTTTCAAATTGCTCTCGGAGTAATCACAGCGCCGATCCTGGCTTGGTTCTAGCTTCGAGCCCCGTCTGCAAAGCTCACCAGCTCTCCGTATGTAAACCTGAACCGGTAGTGCTGGCTCTGGGCGTTCCCATGAGCACTACCTGCAGCAAGGCTCATGGATCAAGTCACCGCTCAGATTCTCGGGCTTTTTGAATTTTGATATGAAAGGATTGACCGCTCAGCTTGTAGGTACCCAGTTCATCTATCGTCTATGGTCACAGTTTAGATTTGCCATGAAAAACCTTGACTAGGGAGAAGGGGCCTTATACCTGAACTGTTTGACCTTGCTGCTGTACCGTCATCAATAACCGCGCAAATAAATACCGTGCGTGGTGTCAATCCTTACTCCGCGTAATGCCGGTCTGCCGTCTAAACGAAGCTTATACGCCCAGCCGGACCATAGAAGCGCAATGACATGGATCAGGCTTTACGAATCAGAAGTTGTCCTCAATGACCCCATTGCTGATTTGCCTGGCTTCTACTAGCATATCTGATGATCTAACCTTCGTTAACGGAAAGGCATGATACATGCTTTGACGTAAGGCAACCACGAGACCACGCCAGTTGCCAAGCGTAGCAAAGACCACATCTCTTTGCAAATGCAAAGACATCGGCGAGGCTTTCGCTAGAACCAGGATCATTAGCAGCAACAGCGATCGGCTGATTTAAGGGGTTGTCGGTGGCACCTAGTCAAGCCTACTACGTCCTCCCCCCCCCCCAGATCATGCAACCCAAATCGTCTTAGACCATGGCAGTTGCAGCTCTAGAAGGGGTCTGGTCCCTGCCCCGAGGCTGCAAATTGCAATATCCCACCGGCAACATCTCCGCACGCTGACAGCCTAGCACTCCCCAGCGTTTTCTGAGGACCTATTTCCTGCCGGTTTCCCGAAGTACGCATCTTGGCCTTTCCAAAAGCTTCAAATTTGGAGTTAGCGGCCAAGTTCTGTGATCAAAGCTCCAAGACATACCCTTGGCGACGACCTAGATACACGTTTAGGGTATAGATACGCGTAATTCACTTACTGCGAGTGGTCCATGCCATACACGAGCTACATTCGATTGCTAAGTAGCGGGCGGCCAAAGAGAGGGCGATTGAATTGATATCCGTCAACCATTTCATGTTCCGAGAATTTGGTGGAAAGTCGGAGCCTTTAACAATGTTCCAAAATATAAGTAACTGCGGCTGGAAGCCCTCTGGTTGAGATGCTTGACTTGATAATCTCGGTCAAACCAATCGACCATTTCCTTGGGGAAAAGCCAAAAGTTCATGTGGCTGGAGCGAGAAAGCCACTGACTAATACGGCAAGTGGTTCACGCGAGCCCCAACACCCTTTCCGGCTATTCTCGCCTGCATCCTTGCCTGTAGAGATACGGGGTTCTCAACTTCTTGCCCGCGAAGAGGGCTGCAATGGAATTGAACTTGATCACCCCATAAGTTCCCAACGCTATTCTCGACGACTCTTGACTGGTGTGATTATCTATGTCCCCCGATGCAGGCTCGAACACAGGCGCTTTTCATACCGGCGCTGTGCAGCAAGTATCAGACTTGGCACAAAGTATGCCATCATTGCCAGCATAAGTAGGATCAGTTTGTTAAGACTCGAGGTATCCCGTGTTGATCTTATACACTACTGAGGAAAATTCGACCTTTTAATCCTGACAACACTGCATAACTGAAATCGCCGGTGTGGGCCATCTCGTCAATGTGAGGGCCTGTTAAGGGATCCCTGCTGATAACAGCGCCGGGGGAATTTGGGAGTCATCTGAAAGGGTTTACATCTTTTCATATGGCGTGGAGGTTCCAGGTAGCAAACCCATCTCCAGCTTCGACTTGACGCACATGTACTGTTCTCTGATCATTTTAAGCTTCATGTTTGAGTGCATGCAACTAAACGGAGCTTTCGTGGTCGCTTAGGACCACAGCGTCGGCTATTCTTGCTTCCAAGAAAGGTGAGTCCGTGAGTGAGCCGATCTCCCGGACTGATCCTGTCACCACATCGGGTAAAAAAGCGGACAAGAACGAAATAGTCCGCGCGCTAAAAATCTTGATCATGGTCAATGTCCAATCAGCAATGACCCGCGAATCCATCAACGGGATCGTGCGGCTCTGCCAAGTCAAAACCACTTTCTACAAAACGGGCGGCCCCACGAGCATTGTTCCCTTTTCGGCTGGATGCCGCTGACAGACACGATGGCGTGAAACTGATCGGAAATTATAGAAGGGGTTCGTCTACGTTGGTTATCCCTTTTTGGACGACAAGGGACAGAGCCAGATAGGGCGGCGTTTGTGTTCAATATTTAAGTGTTGGCGGCCGTTAGCTCCATGATGCCATTCTATCCTTCTGTTCTTCAACGCTCTGTTCATTGTCACATTCCCTCTTTACTTCCCTAACTTTTTGTCCTTTTTCTCTCACCAACTTTTCCATTCGTTCACAGACACAGGATGTCTTCCCTTCTTTTCGCTACCGGCCTGCTCGTCGGCGTGGCCCAGGCCTACACCGTGATCAACATGGCCTCCCCCTTCATGACCAAGAACATCGATCCCATCGTTTTCCCGGGCCAGTACGACAAGTCTCACTTGCACTCCTTCTTCGGATCCGACGCCGTCACCATCAACACCAAGACCAGCGCCGAGCTCCAGAAGGGCTGCACCAACGCCGAGAACCCCAACGACTTGTCCGTCTACTGGATCCCCACGCCCCTCTACACCACCGACGGCGGCAAGACGTACGAGCCCATCCCCGTGTCGCGCTTCAGCGCTTACTACAACCTCGGCGAGACCCCGGCCGAGGTCCCCATCCCCCAGAACCTGCAGATGGTCGCTGGCGACGCGAACGCCCAGACCCAGGCCGAGGTGCCCGCCAGCGCTCAGTCCTCGTGGGGCTGCGAGAACGGCGGCGGCGAGAGCCTCGACAAGAACGGCTTCCCCAGCACCACCTGCGGCACCCACTTGCAGCAGCTCCTCTTCTTCCCCCAGTGCGTCAACACCGAGACCCTCGAGACCGGCTACAAGGACCGCCGCGGCGGCAGCTGCCCCAGCGGCATGAAGTCGATGCCCCAGCTCCGCTTCTCTATCCGATACGACCTCCGCAAGGTCCTCCCCAAGGGCTGGAGCGGCACCGCTCCCTTCAAGCTTGCCTGCGGCCCTGCGTGGTGCTCCCACGGCGACTTCATCAACGGCTGGACCGAGGAGGCCGCCAAGAACATGCTCGCCACCACCAAGGAGAAGCAGAAGTTCTTCGCTGTCAACGGCGCTCTCGGCGATTACAAGTCCGGACCCACCTGCAAGGCCACCGACGCCGACCCGTCCCACGGCACCGGCGACTTCGCTGAGAGCGTTGCCGCCATGAGCAAGCGCGATGTCGAGTCTTGGGGGTGGTCCACCAAGTCGCGTTTCGTTCGTGCGTAAAACAGCAAAACTGGGGTTGGGCAGCAGCGGCGTTGTAAATAAACCATGCGTGTCAAAACTTCTTTGTATTATACTACCTTGGAGAACGATCATAGTTGGCTCCATGAGCAGGGGAGCGCAAAAATGGCTTTGCCGAAACCATTGCTTGCAGTACTATAACAAAATCCTATTCTTATTCAAAAATTTGCTGATCACACTTGTGACATGTCTTTTGTCCAAGGTTCTCTCGATGTTTACATGGAATGTCTTAGAGCAATAGTTAAGAATAGCTGGTAGCTGGCAAAATGTCCTGGGCGACAACGGCCCAGGGCAACGAGCAATGACGTAATGCACTTAAGATGTCACTTACTCCACTTGTTCAGATACAAGATTCCGAAAGAAAAACAGTCTGCTCTGCTCTGATTTTCATTATAATAATGATTTTAAGATCAGCGTTGTCAGTAAGATTGCTCATGCTTGAGCTTTAGGTAAAACACGCCGGCGGGGCAACATTGCTAATGTCACACAGCCGCAGGTCTCCGCCTTCGTCTGATCTTGCTAACTTGACAGGTTACATACTGAATTCGAGGCCGAGGCCACCTTAGGGGCTTTCCTTGAGGTTTTGAATTCACGGAGCACTAAACGCCATTGGCCCATGGAAGACTGGGAGCACCCCATTGTTCCAAAAACAAGAGACTTTTGACAGGATTGAAGAGCCTGGAAAAAGACATCAAAGGATACGATATGAAGGGTAAGGAGGCACAAGGCTAGATTTTCGTAATCCTAATTTTTCATCATTGAGCCTTACATTAAAAATGAATACTTGGTCTGCTGTATCATTCCTAGCAGCCATGTTGGATGGACTGCCTTGATTCAACTCTGATGTAACGAGTCAACAATCCAATCTTCAAGACAACTAAACTCATCGACTTCAACACTCAAAGACTATAGTTTCTGCAAAACATACTGCGTCCCCACTGCGTTTGGTACACAGAGACTGAAGGTATCCCTCTTGGAACTATAGCCCCATCCATCCGGCAAGCTGCAGGCCGAAAGGCCGGTATATGGCAGGCTGAGTGTATACTGTTTTGCGACTTTGTTGGGCTCGCATATGCTTTGCACCTCCTGAACGCGGGTGTATGTGTACCCGTCCGGAATTGAACACGCCACGAGGTTGTCATAAGCCTTGCGTAGCCTGTATTGCCTCACGGACTTGTTTACCTCGCATGAATTTAGCACCTGCTGGGCGACACTGTACGTGTACCCGGTCGGAACCGAACAGGCCTGGACGTTATCGCCCGGCAGGCGTAGCTTATATTGATTTGCACGCTTGCCGGGCTCGCATGTGTCGGACACCTGCTGGACGAAGCTATATGTCCAATCGCTCGGAAGCGTGCAGGCGACGAGACCGTCGGCAGGCTTACGCAGCCTATATTGCTTCGCGAAACTGTTCGGCTCACATCCTCCACGGATTTCCTGAACTAGGGTGTACGTGTAGCCTTCCTCGAGTGTTAGTTGTTTTTGTTCGTCTTTTCAGGAATGCCAGAGAAAACGGGAATGCTAGTAAAAGGTGGCGGGGCGGGGATACACACCCGACGGTACTTCGCAGGCGACAAGGTCATCGCGAGGGTTAATCACAAAAAATTGCTTCTTAAGACCTGAGCCACCGCAGACGCCTTTTACTTCTCGTTTTTTCGTGTAAACCGCGCCACGGGGTACGCTACAAGCCCAGTAACCGGTGGCCAGCGAATCTTATTTGATGTCAGATTATATTCCAGACCGTAAGGAGCGAAACTAGCCGCGGAGCTTGAATATGGCTTACCGGCTCTTTTTGCGTCCTGGTGGTCGTGCACGACAGGACCTGAGTCGGAGGGGGTTGGGCTGCAGATAGAGAGAGCTGCGAGGGCAAGGATGAGGAGAGACTTCATTTTGATGAATATTTGAGGCAATTCAGATTCCAAGAACAGTGTTTGAGGTATGCTTGTGGGAGATCTTATCTTCTGGGAAATATTAGGTCTTTATATCTTTGCTTTCGTTCACGATGAATGCCGCAGCTAAGAATGCTTGGAAGTATTGAGTCCCTGCGTTTTCACTGTTCCCTAATAGCGTGTATGGACGCCACAAATGTTAGCATCTGTTCCCCAGATGCCACATTCTAAAAGACCAGATCTCGCGCACCACTAACGCCGTTTCTGGTTTACGCAACGGATCTCTCCGGATTATCTGCAAGAGCTCTGCGAGATTCCAGCTTCCCTCTGGGGTGGATACATCAATGTGGAATAGAGGCGCTACGCCACAAATGCCCGCAAACACATCTTGCATTTCAGGCAAGGCTAAATGTAAGGTTACTACAAGTGTCTGTTGGGCGTATTTTCACATGATGCGAAGAATAGGAATATTCATTTCTCTTGATTCTTTGTTTTGTCTAGATACTAACAACGAAAGGAGAGTCTAGACCCTGAACTCAGCCGCAAGGAAACTAAACTTATCTAAGCATAAAGTGACCCCATGATCTCAGCCGCTTGCTTGCTGGTTTGGCTTTGAAGGTAACGTTTCTCAATCGCCTTAGGGTATGAATGGAGAAAGACATGTGAGCAACGATCTAGTGAATTAAAACAGCATAGTATATATCAATAAACTTTGTTAGGGGTTGGTCTTGTGGAATGTTAGTATTCATCTTATGTTAGATATATGTTGTAGAAGGATGCTTATTAGATCTTTACTATTGTATGAAAAAGAATCTCCGGTCAGGCAAACACAAAGACAAATAGCAGCATAAAATTCCACCACACCAAGACGCAGTTTGTTCAAGCTAGGCTGGAAACATTGGCACGCCTGTGACAGCGCAGTCACGCACCAGTCGCTCGGACGCCGCCATTCGCCGGCTTGTCGCTAGTGGCATCTCAGCCTTAACAGCCCTTCTCAAAACTCGGCACCCACTTGCAGTACATCCAGTGAAATGACCTTGTTCCCTTGGTATCTTAGACCTAAAGCTAGTCCTGCTTACTTGACTGTAGGTTTAATTCTGTATAAAACCTCCACCTCTCGTTGGTTTACAGAGTGAAAAAGGGACAAAGTAAAAGCCTATCGTAAAATTATACAAGACCGCTTCGTAAGTATATCGTCTAGTGTCTATTATATATATAAAAAATTCAATTCTTTTTAGCTTCCTGTTGCCAGTAATTCGAAGAGGAATTCAAAACTCTTGGAGCACGGTTCATGATAAACTGCAATTCCGTGGGTTTATGCTCAAAGTGTTACGATCGGTGCAGTTGGTCACTGTGCGACGTACCTATACAGTGCAGAATATGGACACAAAGGCTCATTGACTCGTCACTGCCTAGCTAGTAGAATACGATGGGTGAGGCTAATTAATCTACGCCGGCCATCAATAACAACCTAGACGTAAGGGTTTGAAGACCACAAGATTATTTAGTTCAAGGACAACCTGTCGTACTTGCACCATACGTGCACTCATAAGGCTTGCCCGGGGCCACCCGCTGACGTTCTTGCAACTGTCTCTCTTCTAAGCCAACGGTTCTGCGTCGTTCGCATTGAGTCCGGTGCCCATGCGCTGAAGAACAAGTGTACGAAGGCCCTAAACAGTCCTCCACCTGGTGCTGTCGTCCTATGGGTTGCAACGCTAGAACTCGCCTTGCTGTGCTTTAGTCCCTGTGAGCCCAACATAAGCTAATATTACTGCTGATCAGTGAACCGTTGCGGACTGTCAGGCCATAATACTCGGCTCGGAGTAACATAGCAGCAAGTGACATCGTACTACGACACTCCTCGACATCAACAACCCGCGAGCCGCGAGCAGACATACTGGCACAGGATTGTTATTGGTGTAAGTGACTGCTCTATAAAGGCTGAAGCTGGCGGGCGGCGGGTCTAGTAAGAGATAAGGACTTGACTGGCATCTAACCGGTTCCGCTTCGTTATCTACTGCACCATTAGCTTACGACAGAGTCGATCAAGCCAGCAATATGGTGTTACGACCGGCACAG
>JAIMZG010000014.1:0-24880 GCA_020466075.1 Colletotrichum coccodes | reverse complement strand
GGGGCGAATGCTCATCGGATACCGGGTTGGAGACATATGAACTGGAGGAGAAGGACGCTCTGGAGAAGGGGGGGGGGGGGGGGGGGGAACGCACAGCATAAAGTTAATCGAGGAACCGCCACCGAGGATACCCCCGGCCGGGACAATGGGACTGCGTCCTGCCAGCTTCTCGGATTTTTTGCCCTGATAGAAGATTGCCGTCTTACTGTCGGGGGCAAGGTGGTCCAGGAAGAAGGCAGGGTGGACGACGTTGGGAACATCGCGGTTGTTGGTACCGCCTTCGATGACGAGGATTGAGAGGTCCGGGTCCGAAGCTGCGAGACGTCCGGCCAGAACGCATGCTGCTGTGCCGCCTGTGATCCTCTGGTCAGTCTTTTGTTCGATATATCCGAGGAGAGTGAGACGAGTAGTAATGAATACCTCCTGCGATGATCACGTCCACCTCCTTGACATCATCCGCCAATTTCCTGTAGATACCCATGGCTACGGTGCCTCGTAGATTTTACAAAGAAGAAAACTGTTCGCCCGGATCAAGGGTCTCGTGCAGCCGAAAAATGCAGGAAAAAGAGAAGCTGGGACGAAAGGATGAAGAATGCTTCGCGGGCCGCGATGGTTTTATCTTCTCCCCGCACGTCACGCAACACGCCAAACGTGGGGGGAGGCAAACTTGACTCGCCGTAACGCAAGTGCGAAATTCCGCGCTTCCTCTCCCGCACACTGAGCTATGTTTGGAAAGGGCAACGAGTTCAGACATATCCGCATGGCCGCACGGGTGGCGGCGAATACGTCGCAGGGACGGACGACCGGGTAGCGGCACCGGGTCGAGTTGGGTTAGTTGGGGAGCATCAGGTGAGGGGAAGATAGTAGCTGAGAGATGTTTGAGGCCGCGGCAATGGAACAAGCTGTCAAGCTGCGGAGTCCGTACGAGGAGCATGTCTTAGACACGGGTGGTTGGCCAATCGACTCCATCGGGTTTGCAGACTAAGCAGCGACATGCAGCTCAAGGGTTGGGTTGGTTTCCCCAGGACTAACTAAGTGGGTTGGTTTATCTTGCTTTCGAGAGGCGCAGGCGAGCTCAGAGCCACGCCGGTTCTCTCTTGGTCTTCGAAAGGCTTGGGAGATGAACCCTGGAGTTGGAGAAAGCCGAGACTAATTGGAGAGTTTCTGACTCGGCTTGTTCTCAGTATGCTGGGGTTGGATGTGTCAGGGTGGTGCAGCTAGATGTCGACGATTGTGGGGGGGGGAGGGATAGAGGATGCGGGGAGGACGCACTACTACGGAGTAGGAGGGGCTTAGGAGAGTTAAGAGGGTCTACTCCCGAGATTGATGCCGGTATGACAGCGAATCAGAGACGACAGTAACGATAGACCTCTGATCATCCCCCGATTGTCTTGGGCTGTGAGGAGGAACCGTATTTGCGGGGTGGACAGGGAGGTTGCTGACTGATTGCGTACCGCGGTTCAATTCCCTGAGAAGGAAATTTCAGGACGATGCTGCCGGGGTTGGGCCTTTTCTGCAGTTCGGTGTGAGGATAAATGAATGCTTAGTAAGGAGCCTGCAATAACCTCCGGACTTTGGCTTTTGATCTCAGTTATCATGGCTCAGAGGTGTATTTATGTATGGCTATGAGACATCAACGCGACGCTGCGCTGACGTGCATCGGCGATGCAACGCCAGTCTGGGCTGGAGCCACCGCAGCTTGGATGCTGGAAATCTTGTTTGAGCACACAGGAGCCCACGATTGTTCTTTTGATCTGGTCCAAACATGCAGAACTGGCTATAGCCGCAGAAAATCATTCCAATATTCCCAGTCCAGTTCCCCGTCATCCGTCAACCCGATCACGTCAAAGTTGGGAAACTCCGTCACTGGTACTGGAGATATCAGTGCAGCTTTGTCCTGCCTTTTATTCCATAACAGCTGAACGAACCGGGGCGTGCTGTTGAAATCATTGATCTCCTGGCAGTTGACGAGCTCCTTCCTGCGTGCCTCCCAAGCCTCCAGCGTCAAATCACCCAAAGCGACGAAGAACGTATTTTGCGTGTCTTCGATCAGCTCGGGATGCTCTTCGTAGAGACGCTCAACCAGCTTCCAGGCCAGCGCCACGCGTTCCCCAGAGCAGCGGCGCCGAAGATCGCTGATCATGTAAATGTAGGCATCTACGGTGTACTTGGTCGCCATATGGGCGATGAGATGCGATGAAAACTTGCTGCGCATAGCTGCATCCATCATCTCCAACCAAGTAAGGATGGAGTTGAACAGCACGTCGTTTTCTTCTCGCGTCATGAGCACCTCTCTGCCGTTGGCGGCCCGCCCTCGTGGGCTGTGGACCTTGCAACGCATGCGGGCGATTGCAAGCTTCGTTATTGTTTCCGTCAGGGCGTGAAGAGGAATGTTTCTGTCCAGATGGCGGAGGAACTTTTCGTGATATCTGGCCTCGAGTTCGTCGATGGCCTGGTCTTCCAGCACCGTCGACGTTTTGTTTTTGCGGTACTTTGGGCTAGTATATCGGAGAGTTTGACTGCCGTGGCGGATGAGCGAACCCAGTTAAACACTTCGAACTTCATCAAGACACAGAGCATCTCGGTCGGACCAGTGTGCTCGACCGGAAGCTCGGTCATGTCCGGGTCTAGTTCAGCGTCGTTGACATTGAGAGGGAGGCGCACGTCGCCAAACTCGCTTTCAGACGGTGGGAGCCTCTTGCCGGCGGCACGAACCCGCGTGTCTATGCCGTGCAATTGCCACCAAAGACGGACTCGCATCTCCCTCTCAAAGATGGGTGTTTTCGGGTCTGGTTTCTGGCGATGCAGGCCAATCTTCTGGCCGATTCTGATGGCTGCGCCGGTCAGGGTCGATGTCAGCTCGGAGTCCGGGTCAGCGAACAGGAAGAGAACGAGCGCTTGCAGGACTTCGAAGTCTCGAGTGGTCAGGAAATCAGCCTCAGCGAGAGCGCGAAAGGCAGCATTCCGGTAACGAGGCAGCAGTATGCTTCGGGCCTCGCCGAAGGTGGCTAAGCATTCCTCTGACGAGGCGGATGTAACTGCCAGGGTATATAGAGCAAAAAGAATGGCTGTGAAGGACTTTGATGCGCTAGAAGGGTTCCAGCTGGCGTCGAGAACTCTCTTTTGCAGGGTCGGCACGTGGACAATCTTCGTGAGGGGGTTGACCGTTTCAATGAATATCTGCCAGAGTCGATAAATTTGCCTTGGTTCGGGATGTAACTTTGAGATCTCCGGCTGATCGCTTGTGAGCAAGAGGTAAAGCGATGGCGTAGGAACTAGGGCAGTGTCTTCGTTACGGCATAAACTCTGAACAGGCGGGTATTTGAGCTTATCAAGGAGAGATTGTCAGATTTGAAAAGTCATTATGAAAGCTGGCGGGCGACACACCTCTGCAGGAAGAGTTGCCCACAGGCATCTGTCTTTTGGTCAGAACCTGGGAAACTGAGATGCCTGTCTGTAGCATATGGGCAAACTGACCGTTCCATTGCCGCAGGAGTTCCCTTTACAGCTAGGGCCTTCGAGTCGTGATGATTAGCAGTAGGCGTTGTGAAGGCTGAAGTCTGAGAATCATCCTGCTTTACTTCACCTTGAAGCCCGGAAGTTATCCAAGTATGAGCGTGATGAGTGTAGTCAACGTTGTGCTTCCGCATCAAATCCTCGTACGAAGCCAGACGGACGAGCAGGTCTTCATCAGCTGCTCTCTTGCGCGGTCGAGGCTGAGCGGGTACTTCGTAGAGACATTTAGTCTGAGCTTTGATGCAATTCGAGCATGGGTCGTCTTTGTCGCATTTGACCTTTCGACGCGCGCAGAGTGAGCAGGCATGCTTATGCTGCCCTTGAAGTGGTGCTGGCTGTGGAGTCGCCATGATAGGCGCCGGGAGCACTCGGTGTGTGGGCGATATTTATCAGGTTGAACGCCCTGGGGATAAGCTAGTGATACTTTTCGGAAACCTTCAACTCATATCCGGGCTTTCAAGATTGTCTGAGGTGACGACAAAGGGGGATGTTGAGAATAGATGGCCATCATTGTGAAGGAAGCCCTCGGGGGTCTCGGGCCTAAAAGGGGGTTAGCCTGATCCTTCTCGGCTCTCGGCTCTTCCAGCTCCCTCTCGCGGATTTGTCGTGTGCACTTTAAGGCACGCTGATCTAACCTGATTTGGATTTTTCGGGCCCGAAGTACGTGGTCTGCTCTCGTGAGTTATTGGACTGTTCTGATTCCCCAGTTTTATGGACTAATGGTTGTGTTCTCAGCTCCCTGATGCCCAACTTTGGTCATCATCTGCTGTGTTTGCTGCATAATTCTTCAAGTCCATATAAAAATGTCTTTCGTTCACTCTTTCAATGCCATGCTCGTATCTCCTGTTGGGATTGTCATGCCTTTGACCATCGTTCCAGACCTTTACCACCTTTGGAAACGACTGGGGCTATAACACGTGAGGTTGAACCGCAACACCGAGGCTTCTACCACAACCTGGACAAAAGCTTGTATGCCTTTCACTATGTCGGTTCAAAAGGACACATCGGAATCGACCGGTATGAATCATGCCCAGCGGGACTCGGCATTCACTACTGGACCATCACCAACTGGCGACGACGTCCACTCTGAGAAACAAGTCGATGCTCAGAGGTCCTCCCAAGAAGAGAGTGGCAGTGATGCCCAGTATCCAACTGGCTTGAGTCTGGCTTTGATTTTGACATCTTGCTTTTTGTGCATGTTTTTGACCTCCCTCGTAAGTATCCACGTGCTGTGTAAGTTCGCTGTGCAGAAACTAATGCGACTTTAGGACCGCCTGATCATTACCACAGCCATTCCCAGAATTACAGACGAATTCAAATCAGTTACCGACATTGTCTGGTATGGCTCGGCTTATCTTCTGACCCAGTGCGCCTCACAGCTCCTTTTCGGCAAGATATACTCCTTTTTCAGCAT
This sequence comes from Colletotrichum coccodes, assembly GCA_020466075.1. Lineage (NCBI taxonomy): Eukaryota > Fungi > Ascomycota > Sordariomycetes > Glomerellales > Glomerellaceae > Colletotrichum > Colletotrichum coccodes. The sequence continues at coordinate 19,950 of JAIMZG010000014.1, read as the reverse complement.
CAAGGGCACGTTTTTGACCTCTCTTCTTCTCTTCGAAGTTGGATCCGCGATCTGCGGTGCAGCACCGAGTTCGATCGCTTTCATCATCGGTCGAGCTATTGCCGGGCTTGGGGCAGCTGGAATCCTTAGTGGTGTAGTAAGTTTTGCGTTAGATTAGTGGACTCGGGTCTTCATTTCAAATAGCCATGAGCTGACCTCTGTTGTACTTAGATCGTTATCATCGTACACGCGATACCTCTTCACAGGCGTCCATTGTACCAAGGAATCTTCGGCGCAGTCTTTGGCGTTTCCTCCGTGACTGGACCGTTGCTTGGAGGCGCATTCACATCAAAGGTCACTTGGAGATGGTGCTTTTACATCAACCTTCCCCTAGGAGGTGTAGCTGCCGTTGTGATATTTCTCATTCTCAAGATCCCCGATCGAGATACGACCAATCTCGGCGTCAAGGCCAAGCTAGCACAGTTAGACTTCTGTGGAACTGCGCTGCTTGTACCGGGTTCAGTCTGTTTGATACTGGCACTGCAGTGGGCTGGCTCAACGTACGCTGTGAGTTTGCATACTTTACTGCGATTTTTACTCAGACTAATAGTACTGCAGTGGAACGACAAGAGAATCATCGTTCTTCTAGTCCTCGCCTGTGTACTTTTCTCGGGTTTTGCTTTGGTTCAAACTTTTCTGCCAAAGACCGCCACGATTCCATCCAGAATCTTCAACCAGCGCAGTATCCTGGCTGGCTTTTTCTCGACAATTTGTGTCGGATCGCAGTTGACGATTTTCGGTGATTTCTTCTATTAACGATACCATGCCTCAACTAAGCTGATTTTCATCTAGCCTACTACGTTCCCATTTGGTTCCAGGCCATTCAAGGGGTTTCGGCGATGGAATCCGGCATCCGTCTACTCCCCCTGGTTTTGTCCATGGTAGTTGCCATGCTAGCAACCGGCGCTCTAGTCCGCTGGATAGGGTACTACACACCATTCATGATCCTCGGCGTCTGCTTGATGGCTGTCGGCGCTGGCTTAATGTACACACTACAAGTCGACACTGGCAGCGCAAAATGGATCGGCTATCAGATCATCTACGGCTTCGGCGCTGGGTCTGCTACTCAGGCGCCAAACATGGCAGCGCAGACGGTTTTATCGAAACGCGACGTCCCGATCGGTGTTTCACTCATGTACTTTGGCAATTTCATGAGCAGCGCAATCTTCCTCTCCGTCGCTCAGAACGTCTTCAACAACCAGCTTCTGCACCGCCTCCCCTCCATTTCTGGCATTGATTCTGAGTTGATTTTGGATAACGGCGTGACGTCGCTGGCCAATCTTCCCAACTCAGTTAGGATGACCGTCTTGGTTGCGTACAATGAGGCCATCCGGGAGGTCTTCAAGGTGGCAGTGGTACTTGTGTGTCTGGCTATGCTTGGCGCCCTAAGTTTGGAATGGCGGAGCACAAGGAAAACTATTACGAACGAGGACAACACGAACGAGTCCGCCTCTTGATGATGGAGAGTAAGGTCTTTTTTTTGGTTTCCGTGGGAGAAAAATAACAATGTCAAATCGGTCTTAATCTTCCTCCTTCTCATGCCCCGCTACTGACGAGTACTTGGGTGGCTGTTTTCAGACGTACGGGAGAGATTGAAACTTGAGTCGAGTTTGCGCTGCGGGAAAAACTCATGTACTCTCGCACGATACAAAGGATTTGACGTGTGAAGCTTCCACAGCCCCAGACATCGCTAATGCAGGGGTTTTTGCGGCTCCCCATGGTTACAGTCAATTCTCCCTCACGATCCAACTAAGCAAGGGTTGAAAGTCCGTGAGCTAAGCACAAGACTAGCAATAGTGTCTTGCCCACCGTCGAAATGGCGCCACAGAGTGACCTCCACATCAGGGAGCATCCTTGGGAGACCAAGAAGCTCTTGCGCTTACAACGACGTAGTGCATCCCTACAACACAGGATGGTATGGTGTGAGACGTAGCTCAAGAAGATGGTACTTTTGTAACATTAAACTAGACAGCACCGCCATCAGGCCACACTCAGCTTCTAGACTTTTCTGTTCATCCGCGTTCGTACCAAGAAGGAGAAGCAATTTTATTTCCCAATAATATCGCGACGATTGCCTTATCGCCCCCAGGGCCATCAAAATGACAGCGGCGGGAACAATACTGGCCAAAGGGACAGACCTCGTCACCCCGGCTCACTGGTCATCAGAATCTGGCTCAAGACTTGGTGTTACTGCCCTCGGTGATCAGCACTCCAATACTGGCATTATGATTTGACGCACAGGCATTTTGATGGGTGGTTAGTGACCGGGCGTAGATGTATCATGAACTCAGGGTGGTACTGATGGGAAGTATTATAAGAGTAGATGAACTTCTTGAGTTCAGCGCAAATTGAATCGGTCATATTACACCGGGCGCGATCATCTCGATCATGAATGACCCAAGATTTACCTAGCAATGAGTAAAAACCTAGCTTTCACCCAGTGTGCAGGCTACGTGATGCCGTCAAGAAACGTGGGTATCATCATAGTTTCGATATTATGTAGCTCATATGTTTATGCAAGTCCCGCTTCCAACTACCGCTTCACGTAAACCTCCTCGCTTCTACTTTTTGAGATGTCTGCACAATATCGCACGTGATCTCGATCGGCGCCCCAGGATGTAACCTGATCTTGTCATCAGACATCCTCGGCCCTGCCTCGATACGCGTTTCCACGACGGCGTCATGGTCAGTTCTGCGGTCGCCCATCTCAATGGAATCCTGCTGTCGTAAGGATAGTGGCGAGCTCCTCGCCGTTGAAGCTGGCGGCGACACCCTCCTCACCTCAACATCATAACCTTCGCCAACCTTGGGCCCCTGAAAGGGTAACCCGCTCTCGCGACCGGAGTCAGTATGGTTCAGGTCATAAGTCGCCATGCCGTACAGGTCGGCTTTGCTATCCGATGACTCGGTACGGCGTTTCTGGTTCCGGTTCGAATAGCGGACCGGATTACCCGGTCCGCTGCCAAGTTCAAGGTCGCGGTGTTGCGAGGTACTGCCCGTATTCTTGGAGTAGTCATCATGCTGGTGGTATTTCGAGGACTTGGTGATGCGGCTCGACAGGGCGGGAATGAAGCGCGACACGAGAGGGCGGAAGGTTGGGAGGCAGGCGCAGGTCAAGCCGCAGCAGAGCTCACCAATGGACCAGCCGGCGGTTTCGACGTTTTGCCAAGTAAAGTCTTCTTCGAGTTTAAGGAAGCGGATCCGGATGAAAGAGATGGTACATGTGCTGTGAAGAGCGGTGTTAGTGCATGGGGTAGGGGACAGAAACACGGTCTGACGCACAAGAAGCCGAGGCAGAAGATGCCGAGAAGGACATACTTCTGCCCACGAGCCAATTTCAGCCGGTTGATCACCGGCAACGGCAGAACGAAGACAATGATATCGGTGATGATGTTACCCGCTGCGTTGATGTACACTGCGGGTAGTTTGGAATGCATGTGCCCCCGATGCTCTTGTCCCAGAAGGCGGGAATAGGGGTGCAGATGAAGATTTCGAGGATGATCTGTGATATGCTCCAGGCACCGACGATGATCATGGCGGCTATGAAGACCTTCTTCATCTTTTGTACTGCTAGTACGCGGTAATATTGGAAAAGGAACGTCATCTTGATGCCGGCCAGGGCAGCGTTGTAGAAGACTATTGTGACGTAGAATGTCTGAGAGACTGTCAGCTGAAGCTCTACAAGGAGGTCATTTTGCTTAGACGAACCCTCATGTAGTTCTTTATTTGTTCCGATGTGAGAAAGTAGACATGGTGGCCAAGGCCGTTCCTAACATCTTGTGGGTATTAGTTACCTGCGAAGTACTGCTAGAATGCCAGGACTCACTCCATGCTACGGCAAATCCGCAGCCGAATACCAATAACTGCCGGCGTGATATGTTAACTTGATGCTCGTGGGGTAGCTAGGGCGTGTGGCCAGTCTTACGAAAGCGAACACAGAAGCCCAGTCGTCCATTCCGAATTGTCTTAATACATAAAGTCTGGTGTACACTCGTATCGATACGGCTAGAAAGGCGACTGTGAGGACGAAGCTGGTAACACCGATGACTGTCGGGACCCGTGAATCGGTCGGGTAGACTCCCGGAGGCGCTTCCATGTTTGTTGCCAGACGTCTCCGGAAGTCGTCGATGAATCGTTTTGTACGTGGAGGCGGTATGCAAGTAACGGCTGTCCGCGATAGTTGGCCCGAGCTGATGCGCTCTTCGTGTTTTTCAATGAACCGAGTGTGATGGGTATAGTTGTGGGACGTCGGACGAAAAATCCGTGGGATTCAACACATCGAGGGACAATAGCTATCTATATCGGCAAAGCTTGGTCACGCCAGTCTTGGCTGGTCTCAGGGCAGAGGGTTCACTTATCGACGCCGTGGGCTGGGAAAGGGGTAGAAAGAAAAGAGGGTGTGAGATATCGATGGAGAAGGGGGCAGTCCGCAGACCGTGCTACACTAGCACGCCTTATAGACCCCGGGGACCCTCATATTCTTTTGATAAACTGTGTGTGATATGGAGGTCGTGGAGACGGCCAGTAGGGATCGACAGATCCATTTCCAAGGATATCGTCGATTGCTTTTGGGCAGAAAGAAGTCTGGGGAGCCGTGCGCGCGGGAAACGACTCGGGCACTTTGGACAGGTGGGCAACACGCACACCGGTGGTGGTGTTTTCGGACGATGATACCCTTTTCGCATTCTTGGCCACCTGCATGAATGCCTATTGAATCAGCGAATAGGAAGTGTTACCTCGACCAGTCATAGGCTCGCAGCGTAAGCTCGGAAAAGCTCCGCGTAGTGATATTTTGACGTCTAGACGAACTAGCAAACGTTCGACCTATCCGCAGACGACATGCGGGAACAGGCGACAAGAAGGGCGGCAGCCAATAGACACTCTCTGTTGTTATGGCTTTGCCAACCTAGAGACGCAAAGTTATTCTTGACGGACGCGCATAGAGACTCATGGTAATCTCCCGGCTTTGTTGGCGCACTGGCACGTTGACGGCGCATTGGTTGGCGGCATCGCATTCCCATTTTCGTAAGCCAAGGCAGCAGGGCAATCCGGTCCTCGATACAGATCAAGATACTCGTAACGTCTCAGGCCAGCTCCTGGCATGTGCAAGCATGGAGCCAGCCGACTTGAGAGTCGTCCTCGAGCTGGAGACGACGTCTGTGTGTCCAAGAAGTGACCCAATGACGACTGATCGAGTAAGGTGACAACCCTGAAGCCGGGGGCCCAGAGTAGCATGCCGCCCCTGCTAGTCTTGAAGATGGACCGGGATGGGCCCTTTCCGCATTTCAGTGTGAAAAGAGGAGACTATCGCGGGGATTTTAGGTCTACAGGGTCAGAATGGCTGACTCGCATATGGAAGGCTGTAGGTTTTGTCGCAATCGCCAGGCATCGGCGATCATTACCAGGCTACGGGAAGGGTCAAGAATCTGTGTTTGCATGGAGAGAGAACTGATAGTTGACCGTGAGGCTGGGCTAGGAGGGGAAGGAAAACTAGAAACAAGGACGAACGGCCTCAAACATGAGTGTTGTTCATCTGATCGGAGGACTAACTTTGGGCTGCCAAAATCGGTTGAAACAGAGACAGTTCAGAACTCCCTGGGACGACGAATCTCAGGGGGTGCCACGTTGTGCCACAGGGTGTGAGCTGGGCATTGCTTACGACTCGGGTATGGTTTGGCAGCTTTCCCGCTGCCATTGCCAGTCTTTGGGGGGGCCAACAGCGGGATGCCTCGAGGTCTGAGCGATGCTGATTACTCACGGTCGAGACGTCCTGGGTTGTGTCTGGTCAACCTGGCACAACCCAGCATCCTCGCCATAGGCGGCCGAGAGTTCCTTGCTCTCGCCGTCTAATCTAGCCATTTCATCTTGGCGATGAGGTACCCCCTGCGTATCTTTCAGGGCGCGGATCTGGTGAACTATGCCGCTCATTGAATATTTCGGTCGGAGCAATCATCAGGGCAGAGAGGGGTGCGTCTGGGCGCAACCACGCCCTCGGAGCGACGAGCCGGTGGAGACGGGCAATCTTCTTCAACGCTCTGTTTTCTAGGCCGCCAGAGCGTGGGTCGACGACTGCGCCGACTCGAGCTTTGAGCCGCCTTGCTCTTCTTGGAACAGCCACGGCGGTGAAGATGAAAGAATAAGCCTTCAGCCCGGTGCCAGCGGTTGGATCAGTGGCGCGTCGCACTCGATGGCGGCTTAAGATCGGCGGAACTATCGACGGGATTGACGGGCAAGACGTGTCGGAAAACCTGCTGAGATGGTCTGACAGGTAAGACTCCTGTAGAGCACGGTCCCGGACCCAGGCATAGCGTCCCGTGTTAGCTGCATGTCGGAGTCGTGTTGATCCCCAGCGTGCGTCTTCAAGCAGCGCTGTTGCAACTTGTCCATTCGAATAAAAGAGATGCTGAGATGCACCCCGAGACCGGGGTTGGCCCCGTCCGCCACTGGGACTCTTGTCAAAGACCCAGGAGAGCATATCACGTCAATTGGATGCACGGCCGACGAGTTCATGGCCCGCCATCGCATCTCTTCATCCGACCCTGCAGTGCACAGCGCGTTTCTCTGCCCTTCACGGCGATGACGAGGACATGACGGTCGACGAGGTCCGAGAACCGAGCATCTCTGCAACCCCCGTCACGCCGGTGACGACGAATAGAAATCTCCCAGAATACGGACTGGCGTGCTGTCCGTGGACTCCGCGGAGGTGGGCCTTGTCGGGGCGCCAATGTCCACCAGAAAAGGTTCGTCTCGCGAGATCTGCTGAGAGAGGTCGAGGGGCCGCCAAGGTCAATGCGGGCACTCCATCCGGGCAGGTTTAGTTGCCGGGCCGCTGCTTGAAGGGTCCGGATGTGACTGTTTGCGGATGCGCGGGGCAGGCAAAGAAGGGCCGTTGGCGACCACATCGACACGGATAGGTGCCCAATTTCAGGGTCAAGCGCTTGAGCCTAGTTCCATCAAGCCCGCCTTAAGCGCGGATAGGTCCCCGGTGACCAGCTTTTCGAGGCCGTCTCTCCCGTGTCTGAGCCGTTCGAACAGGTCGCACCAAGTGTCCGACAATGCTGGGACGCTAGCCGGGTCGGGCTCCGCAGTCGCGGGCGATGTTTTGCGTGTATGAATCGCATTCCCTCTCCCTCGAACCATCTTTGGTATGGTCATGTGCGCGTTTACAGCAACAGCTCCGTCGGGATGGAGAACACTAGCTCCTTCGAGAACCCATGGTCCATGTGCGACGCAGGAACTGAAGCAGCTGTCAATTGTGGCTCTGCTTCGTCGTCTGCGGACCGAACTTGGCAGGGGGGCTGTGACTGAGTCGTTCATCTGCTGATATCTTTCATGTGCGGTGTATCGAGTATGGAGCCGGTCCACCCAGTACAGTAGAGCAGGGGTTGCAAACGTCGAGACGACGATCCCGGATGAGGATGAACAAGTCTATCCTGCAAGTGTATTTGGTTGCGAAGCCTGCCTACTTTGTCTCTGGCTGCTTGTCGCATTTCTCCTTTTGTGTCTCCAATTTCCCCTTCCGGCAGATTATCTAGGAGGCATTTGAGCTGAGGTGCAACACTTGCGATGGGCGGCGCCAAACCGAAGCGGCTTTGTGCTGGGCACGACCGCCTCGAACCGCCATTATTGCTGATAGGGCACACTGCCTGTGTTGAACAGAATCAACATGGGCTCCGAGCCCGTGATGGGTTGGATTCGCTCTCGACGCGCATCCAGTCGCTCTCAATCCCGACACGTTCCATGGTGGTTTGTCCCGACCCCCGCTGCGGTGTTGTCATCGAGACACTGGGATACCCCAATGAGCCTCGAAATTAGTAACCAACGGCAGTTTGTCAAGCTGGCTGCGTTAAAGCAGTAGCCAGCCGCCAGTGCTTACCCTCGGCACTGGTCTCCCTAGGTTCATGTTCCATCGATATTACCACCAAAGCTGCCATACCGATGGCATGTGAGCCAGCAGCAGCGATCACTGGCAGTCACAGCCGAGCATAAAGTTCATCTGCCCGATCCGAACTTCCGCGGTGCATCGCGCTCGGCCGACGTGACGCCTACGGTGTAATCACTGAGCTGGCTCGCCCACAGACTCCGCGGCTTAGTGTCCGTGGGAACGATTCGGCGATACCATGCGCGGTAACCGTTTCGGTGATGGCAATCGCCGGTGTCATGGAGCTTGCTTCGTCCGTGGTCATTTCCGCGGTTGTCGAATCCAAAAAGCTTCGGAAAGTAACCCAGCATTCCATGACTCGCACATCATCTCCAAACGCACGTGTCGACGGCGGGAGACGCCCTCGTTTTGAGCAACCAGCTGACCGTCCCCGCTGACGAAGGAATTCTTCGCTAATTCCTCGCTGGTTTCCACTAAATGAGTCCCAGGATAGCGCACTGGCGCCCCTGGCATCTGTCTGGCCATCGTTGCCTGGCCCATCTGGCGGGCGCCGCACCGCTGACATGCTAGTTGCTGTCTGTGGTGCAGAAGGATCCGGTTCCTAGAGTTTGATCGGCACAAAGTCAGGTGCCGCCAAAAGCCGAACTGATAGCATGTTTGTATCTCTCTTCCATCTGGGATGGTGCTGTCAAGTATGCCAAGCTATTCGCATCGTCCCCCACGTTGCCATCAAGATTGCACTATGCAGTTAGGGACACTGGTGCCAGCCGTTCACTTTCTCGACCCAGTGGACTTTTCGACCACGAAGCGCAAGCGAACGGGGCCCATGAGTTGCTCGAAGGAGCGTGGGGCGAGAGTAATACCATCTTCCATTGCCCGAACGCCAAATCAACCGAGAAAATACAAATACCATGAAGAAAAGGACTACGAGAACTTGTTTCGGCCAATTCTTGCATTTGCTCTGTGTACTCGTTACGTTTACTAAACAAGGTAAGACCCACTCCATCACGATAAACCCTACATGCATACTAGACGACGCACAACACTCCACTCTGGCCAATCTTCCATTACATTCGGCGTTTCTCTCTCGCCTCGCCATTCGGCGTAAATGCCTTCAACATTCGTTGTAGGCCGGCTGGCCAAATGGTAAGGCGTCGGACTCCTACTGGGAGTTACATCCGAAGATTCTGGGTTCGAGTCCCAGGTCGGTCGTTTTTTTATCTCTCATACGTAGAGACCTGGTACGCTTTTACAGAGTGTCTAATGTAGCTGCGATGTCAAAAGCAGTACTGAAATTTCCAAGTCCGTCAAGTTCGTCGTTGATCTGTGGCTCCCTGTAATCGGGGAACATTGAGCTAGTTTGCCACAAAGTTGCGTTCGTGTATAGTAAGTTAGGGCAGCCGTCACTGCAACGTCTCGGCCAGTATTGTTCTCACAAGCGGTTTCCTCTCCCCCCAGTCGGTTAAATACAGCGAGGAGCTGTGCATGCATGTGTGGGACGCCATTCTTGATTAACTATTCTTTTTCGTTTTGTCATTCTCATCCTCTGGTTTACTGGACCACGAAGCTACCAATGTAATCCGCCTTGCCAACTGGGACACCCTTTGCTCTCAAAATGGCATACCCAGCGTTCAGGTGGAAGAAAAAGTTGGGAATGCCATGGCTCAATGCCGCATCCTTGGCTGTGACCTTCAATGTCTTTCCACCAAAAACGGGCCTGGTCTTCATGTTAGAATCTCTCTTCCTCTCATGCGTAGATTCATTACTGACAAGTCAACCTGGGCGTCAGCTTTGGCGTTGACAGTGGCAGCGTCGACGTTACTGAGAAGGTCTAGCGCCTCGTGAATGCGCTTGTGCAGGTCCTCGACTGTCTTCTCCTTGTTCTCAAACGGCTCCAGCTCGACGCCCGTCAAGCGAGCAACGTTTGTCTTGACGGTCTTGGTGGCGTTTTGGACCTGGAAAGTGAGTGGCAGTTGGTCCTCGACCAGGCGTGCCTCGGGGTAAGTGTTGACGTCGACATTGTTGGCCTTGGCGTGCTCCTCGGCCTTGGTCAAGATGTGGTCAAAGGTCTTGAGGCCCTTGATAAAAATGGGGATGACGGCGTCGTAGACGGAAACTGAAGCCATGTTTACTGTTGTAGGGAGACTCGGAAGTAGAGGCAGTATCAAGAGGTTCGGCGAGAATAGTTGCGTGAAAGCTGAATAGTGAACTTGAGCTGTTTGTTTGTGTGTTGTCCTTCATAGCATTAAGCATTAAAGGGAATTAGGGGCTGTTTTATAGGATTCATAGACTGATCGAAGGAACATGTCGACGATTTGCAAGTGGCCTGAACGATTGCGTGCTTGGTAAGCCTCATATCCCTACGCATGCAAGTCAACTTCACAATAGGCGGTGACCGTCAGGCACGCCCCAGATCTTTCAAATACCCCCGCGTTTTCTGGCGGCTTTCGCTTGTCGTGATGCTCTGAGGTTGAGGGGTTTTCCTTGGATTCTGCCGTATCGGGGAATTCAGCTTGGGGTTGGCACCATTCTGGTGGAACGTCACGCTATCGGTTGATAGATGGCGTCATCAAACTGCATCGCGAGCCCCGCGATATCGCTTCCACGAAGACGACTCATGCGAAACATGAATTGATTGCGATACCAATCAGCAATATAACGCCTCGATTGCGCCAGGAGGTAGCTGGAAACGCAGGCCTGATGTCGACCATTGAGAGAGTCTGTCAGACAGCAACATCGCGAATTTAGCGTGGTGCAAGCTTCTAGAGGTAATTTCCAATTAGTCAAGAGAGCTTTATAGTGCGCAGTAAGGATAAGGAATATAAATATAGCTGTAACGTACCTAAATAACGAACGGTTGTATATACGGAATGGCTCTTGTCGAAGCCAGTAACCCTTCACTCTTTGTTCACCGCCTGCGTTGTCAAGTTCGGAAATTAGTGACAATTTTGCTCTAGAATTCCATCAGTAGGCTGTCATTTTTGGTTTGTATTTCTCTCATCCGACGAAAGCAGCAAACTCTCATCGTACCAAGTTTCCATATATTCGTTGGAAGCCAAGTAAATGGCTCAGTTTTGCTGTTCCCGCTCCTCACATCGAAGGGTAGAAACACAGACTCACAGGGACAATTGTTGAAATAATCTCGACCACCAAGCACTGTTTAATAGAACTACATCTCATTTACCTTGACGTATTATGAGTAAACCCGCGTTATTATGTTGTAATAGTGGTGATTAGATGAGTCGAAATGACACGTTTCCTGACGGTCTTTACTCTTCATTTCTCCATCTTCCAATATTTGCCAGAAAGAATAACAAGAGGGGACTACGGTGGTATAGTATTTGTTCCGTAGCGACCTGTGGGCCTCCGCTCCTGTGTTCGCCATATCACATGAGATTTCCAACAAACTAATGCGTCTACTTATCTTAGAAAGTTTTCAAATGTCAACAAGAATCGTGTTTCGTTCCAGATCAGACTCGGTGTATTGACCAACATACACCGAAGTCTTTCTCAAGTTGACCGACTATAAAACTTTAGTGTCCATGTGTTTCTTTTCTGCTGAGCCAACAATCACCGAACCGCTCCATTTATATATTTGCCATTCTTTCTTTCTTTCTTTCTTTATTTTATTGTTGCTTTTGAATCATCTAACTTTGATTCTTAGAAAACCTTTTCCTTGGCCATGCCCTGAAATTGTGGCCAGGATGCACAGTTGACACTGACTACAGATTTCTCTATTTAGCCATTTATTGTCCGCATACAAGTACTCTGTCAGTTCTCAGTATTCTCAACGGATTTTTCTAACCGGTTTCCAAACTTTCCATGTATGTTGCGCCTCTCCAGTGCAGTTGCCAAGGTCAGAATCAGGAAGGCAAGAAACTGCGGCACAGGCGATAACAGGCGAATGGTAAACGTAGCCCATATATTGACACCGGAACCCTGGACGGACTACATGCCGATTGCAGGTGACCCTCTTGTGCCTCCTTGATAGGAGCATTGCTCCGTGTCTGTGCCGTTTGTCAGTCTCAACTAAGCCGGACTCGGACGGCGAATATGTGCCGAGTTTACTTACCCCTCACCTAAAATGACAGAACCAGCAATCAACAACGCCAATCCAGCAGATGTCATGCAAGGAAAACCAACCGTTCTCGGCCCAGTCCCCGGCGGCTGCGGGGGCTCTCATAGATATTTGGTGGAACAACCCTTGATCTATGAAATGTTGTAGACAGGGCCCGGTGTTTGTAAGCTCTCTGCATTTCTTAAGTAGCAACTTCGGACCAACAACATAAACCGTTTCCTTTTGGCGTCAACATCCGGGATTCCTTGGACCAAACGACTTTAGAAACAGTCTATAGAGCACATTCTGTCTTGGTTCAACCCATCCCAACCTAACTCCATCACTTAAGACGCGGCCATGGCGTATGGAACTGGAATTTCATCAAACACTGCCAACAAGAACGCAGAAATGGATCTGCAGTAAGTCCAAAAAGAGACCTGTGTACGTCTTAACCCAAGATCTTTGCTCAGACTGTTTTCGAAAATAGGACTCAAGTTGACTACTCATGGGCGGCACCGCTCCTTGAACGGCCCATCGACGCTGACCGTAAGGTCCGGGTCATCTGCGTTGGCGCCGGTTTCAGCGGCATTGGGTCTGCCATTCACCTGAGAGAGCACATTCGAGACATTGAGATACAGATCTACGAGGCTGCGGATGATGTGGGCGGGGTGTGGCATCACAACCGATACGCTGGCGCCGCTTGTGATATTCCGTCACACAGTTACCAGTTTTCCTTCTGCCAGAATACGCAATGGTCCGCATTCTACGCGCCTGGCTGTGAAATCCACAACTACTTGAAGAAGGTGGTTGACCACTATCAGCTGCAGAAATTCATCAAGCTTCGGCATCGAGTTGTCGGGGCTACATGGTCCCAGGAGAGGGGCAAATGGGCCGTGACGGTGCAGGACCAGGAAACAGGCACTGAGGTGGTTGATGAGGCTGATTTCTTTCTCTACGCCACCGGATTGTTGTCCAAACCCAAGTGGCCTTCCATCGCTGGTGAGTTACCGAATGCGGATTCGGTGGCCTGCGGGAAGCAATACTGAGAGTTCAGGATAACATTGGTCGCAGGACGAGAAAACTACAGAGGCATCCTCCATCATTCGGCAAATTGGGATGCTAGGAAAGAAGAAGAGCAGCCTGGTTTCTCCTGGAAAGACAAGAGAGTTGCCGTGATTGGAGCCGTGCGTAATGACCTGCAAGCCTCCAAGTTGGCAAAACGCAAGCTCACCTCAGTATTAGGGATCCAGCGGTATTCAAATCGTCCCCCAAATGCAAATTAAGGCCGAACACGTCACAAATTTTGTGAGAAGTCGGAGTAAGAAGCTCAAATACCCTAACGGTTGATATGCAGGCTAACGCGGACGTGCCTCCTAGCTTGGCTGTCGTCGACGTTTGCGTCGGCTTTCCTGGAGAAGCTGGAGGGAGGGGCAGGTGCCAGCAATCGTAAGCAGACGACTAGCATCTTTGATACTACCATTGAAGGGGATTTTGACTGATAATAGACGTCTTTACGGCCGAGGAAAAAAGTAGCTTCAGAGATGAGGACTTCTACTGGCACTTCCGCTGTGAACTTGAACGGGGGCTGAATTCCGCCCACAAGATCACGGAACAGGGCCAGCCTTTACAGCTCGAAGCCCGAAAGAAGCTGGAGAAGATGATGAAAGAGAAGTTGGCTACTAAACCCGAGATTGCCGAGAAGCTGATACCCGATTTTCCGGTTGCTTGCAAGCGGCTTACGCCAGGGCCAGGTAAAAGAAATACTCGACAGAGTCGTCAGGAAGTTCCCTCGCTCTGCTAGCTCCCAGCTTGAGTTAAAGTATACTGACTTGGCCCCTAGGCTATCTGGAATGCCTCACAGCGAACAATGTTGAGTTTTGTTCTCAAGAGTTGACATGTTTTACCGAGAAAGGACTTATGACCGCCGATGGTCGCGAACACGAATTTGATGCGATCATCTGCGCAACCGGCTTTGTGAGTCTTTTCCCGAGTTACACGAGACTATCGAGATAGAGTGGCCGCTGATATCAGCAGGATGTATCCGCCGTACCTGTCTTTCCCATCCATGGCTCCAACGGTGTCAACCTTCAAGATCTATGGGCCGAAGAACCAAAGCAGTACTTGGCCATATGTGTTCCTCAAATGCCCAACTTGTAAGGGGTCGTTTCGTTTCGAAACACTGCGATCGAGTGCTGTTTGCTGACGTCAGTAATAGTTTCCCGGTTTTGTGTGTCCAGTCAGGCGTCGGATCAGGTTCCCTCCTCCTCTTGATGGAGCAGCAAATAGCCTATGTGACCAAATGCATTCAAAAGTGTATCAGAGAAGGCTACAAAAGCATTGTTGTCAAAAACAGCGTGGCCGAGTCGTTTCTCAAGTACGCGGACAACTATTTTGACAGAACTGTCTATACCGGTGAGCAACCCATGATCTGGCCTGGCCACTTTCCAGAACCCCCCAGGGCTGTTGTTAAGCTGTTCGAGCGCTTTACTCAACTAACACGCCGTTGTAATAGGGAGCTGTAAGTCGTGGTACAAGAACGGCGCTACAGGCAAAGCGACAATCAGGACCCTGTGGCCTGGTTCCTGTCTACACGGCTACACTGCTCTCCGTCACCCTCGCTGGGAAGACTTTGAATACCAAAGACTAGACGGATACGATCACCCAATGGCTTGGCTTGGCAATGGGGACGTACGGCCCGACCTCGACCGTGCTTTTTATTTCGAGGAAGTTTGGGCGACGCATAAGGTTAGCCCCCAGTTCGATTGATTGTGAATGCTAAACGCCCACCCCCAATCTCTCGCTAATCATACTTCTGGCAGGATCATCCTATGTTTCATGATTGATGATTGGGCGGTCAGACTCACCTGCATGCGGCCAATATGCCCGAAAGGTGTCAACGAGAGAAATGTTTGTCAAGTCATTCAAAGTTGTTTCATAGACGGTTCCAGGGTGACATGGAGATGGGGAAACTTCCGGGGAGTAGTAAGACGCTTTCCTCGTCCAACAAGCTTCGTCAGCGGTTTCGCGAATTCATGGGCGTTCCTGCAGCTCGCCGTGTCTGGCACACCCTCTCTCCGGGATGTTGTTGGAGGATAGATAGGGAAACAAACGCAATCGGTTTTCAGTCCAAAACGACGAACAGGCCTGACTCAAATCAGACTTTATCGAGAGCTTCAATGTCGCTAGTTGAGAAACTTCGTTCGGTGAGAGGTGCGTCAACATTATCACTATTATCCAAACTATAGCCCGCAGGGCGAAAATTTGCTTTCCCACGTACATACTTGGCATTGCCTGTGCCTCCTGCCAGTGACATATGCCGAATCAGGCCTTTCCGCATTCAATGACCTGCATCTTCATGTCCAAGCCATGTATCTTCTCAATCTTCAAGCCCGCCCGGGCCACCAACGCCTCCCAATCTCCGGCCGTTCGCTCTTTACCTCCAATATTCATCATGCCAAGGTCCGTCATAGCGCTCACGGGAGGAGGAGGGTTCTGGAGGACGTACTCGACAACCAAGACTTTGCTATCCGAGCCCATCGCATCCGAAAGTCGGGATAAGATCTTCACGCTGTCATCGTCTCCGTAGTCGTGCAGACATCGGCGGATCCAGTAAATCAGTGCGTCTGCATATGTCAGCGCACGTCTGGAGATGGAGGGATCGCGTGGGTGTAAACTTACTCTTCACTGGCTGGGTTGCGTGGAAATCGTGCACTTGCAGCTTGACTCCTCCAAGCTCGGGGTCATCCAGTGCAGCCACTTGGCCAATGACCTCTTCTCGGTCCTGCAGAACCACACGCTTTGCAGGAAGAAAGGGGTTCTCCTTCAAGATGGCCTTGATAGCGTGTCCCTTACCGCCACCCACGTCGACGAAGATCGGTCTGTCGTGCTCGGCTCGGAGCTTTGACTCGACCCAGCCGAAGTCGTAGATACCCTCGAGTGGAATGAACTGCTGCACCATCTCCATGCATTTCATGAACCTCTTCACCTGCTCCGGGTTCTCTTGGTGAAGTTCCCAGACCTCTTTCTCTGGCTGCCCTTGGGCGAAGGCATAAGGGGTATGGGTCCGAGTCGCAGGTTCGCAGCGTCCGTATTGTGCAAAGTACTCTGGGAGTTTCAAAGCTGTGACGATGTGCTCCTCAAACCTGCAGATTTGTTAATTGACGGAGAACATGAGTGAGAGTGAAAGATTTACATCATGTGAAGCAGAAGCTCGTCGGGGGTTCCAGAGAGATATAGCTTGGATTTCTCGGTTTGTGCAACCTTGTTATCACCAACTTGGCTCAAGATTCCGCCTGATACCAGAGCCCACGAGAAACGTCCTAGAGTAACATCAGCACCCCTCGCAGGCAAAGTTGTGATCCGTTACAATAACTCACTGATCAGAGAGACGTCCGCTTCAAGCTTCTCAGCTAGGTCGGTGTATGATATCGAGTTTTCCAAGGGAATGAGGTCAAAAACTTTCCACTCGAGGAAAATCTTCAGACAAACTACTTCCATGACGTTGGTCATTCTGTCCATCCAGTCCGGCACCGGCCCTCTGGCTGCGCTGAGGACTTTCTGCGCAATGGCGACCGCTTCGTTGTTCTTCTCGACATCACTAGAGTTCGAGTTCGTGAGCTGCGAAAGCTGCGATGCCAAGCCAGAAATAGTTTCCGAGTAGTTGCCCATGGTTTCTGTTGAGTGGGTGGGGGCGTTTGAGTATCCTCGCTAATCGTGAGTTTGTGAGACGAAAACGCGCAAGACTGATTTGCTTTTCATACTCATTAAAAGTTAAGGACACCAAGGACGAAGCTCATGTTAAGTATCATACAATCATCTACTGTCATGAAGTCCGAGTTCTACGAGCGAGTGAATCAGGAGGCTTGCATTCGACTCTTGAATTCACCGAGCGAATTCACCGAAGCCCCGTAGGATTCACACGGCCAAGTCCGGTTCCGCTACCCCCGCGCCGGCAGCGGGGCCGAATCCTTCGGTCTCTTGACATGGGACTCGCTGCGTGTCTCGATTTGAGAGAAACCCGACCGAAACCCAACATATTCGAAAATGAACGATCCGGAGATATCCACTTGTTTCTGTCAGTCAAGCGGCCCAGTCACGCAAGGCCCAGTCAGCTGAGACGCGAATGCATTCCGCGGACGGCCGTCAGTCTACTCGGTCATTCATCCCATCTCGTCGTCTTGCCGCCATTCCGGTGCAGCAAATAACCGCACTCGCATCAGGTGCATTCTCTCGGCCCAAAATTTTCGGCGACATGGCCTGAGAACGGCACGACCACGACAATGTCTGACAGTATTCTCGAACAAATCCCGCGTTTCTGGGCAAAGGGACCCCTTAAGGAGACGGACCGGGCGAATGTCCGCACGGCTCTGCGACTCAACACCAAACCACAACGCCATGTTTGCCCCTTTACAAAACCTCTCTTCTCATCTTTCATGCATCCAGTCAACTCATGGACTGCCGAAAGAGGAAACCTAGTGGGCGACGGAGGCGACGCATGGTCCATCATGCATGGCTATTGGGTGACAAAGACCGAAGGGGCCAATCTGTCTCTGTCTTGGCTGTCTCTCTTTCGATTTTCCGGCTGCCTTTTCGTGTTCCGGTTCGATGTTTGTCGATGAACCGAGGGGCCCTGCGCCGCCGAGTCTGGGTGGCAGCGGATCAGCCGTCATGCCGTGTCATTTGATCAGGCCCCTCGAAACCACGACGAGCCAGAGCCGCCAACGACATCATCGCTTTGGCTGCCCACAGTCGGCCAAGACGACGCCGCGTATGCCCCAGATCCGAGGTGCTAGTTGAGGCCAAGACAGTCAGGGGGCCGAGTACCCTCAAAAGATACCGCCAGGGTTTCCAGGTGTACGGGCGAAAATCCGGCGATGTTCTGTGGAGGGTGCCTGGGGGGCCTCTAGTGGAGACCCTGTCTCTCGCCATCTTGGGGATCGGGCGTTTCTTCGCAAATTCTGACCCGTTTGCCTAGTACTAAGGTTAAATCTAGCGCCATCGTAGAGCAGAGCCATGAGCCGTGAGCCGCCAGCCGTCGCTTGGCCTCTGCGTAACCCATGCGGCGATCCAGAGACTCAGCCCGTTTGAACCTGTCTGGAGGCCATCCCTGGCTAGCCGGTGCCCACCTTCCCCAAAGAAGGTTTCTCCTCCAGATTCCGTTTAAGGCAACCCGTACGTAGCGTTTCCGCTGGCCGCTGCGTCGTACCGTGGGCTGCGGGCCAATGAGGCCCTGGCTGTTTGGTATGTTGTGATGCCTATGTCGTCGACGATCCCTGTAAGCCATTGGCGAATGACAGATGTCGTCGCGCCTGAAGGTCTTTGACTCCCTGACTCGAGGCGACGTCAGACGGGTGTGGTTGTGCAGATCAACCTAGGTGGGCAGAAGTGGTGAGTCGCCGAGAGATCCCTCAACCCTGCGGCTTTTCCCCATCGCCACCCAGTGTCCGGAGGGAAGTCCCGGGCAAGCGAGCCTTTTCCACTCCAAACGTGTCACGATTTGGTCGAAAAACGGTGCCGCTCAGACATGGGGCCCCTTGTGCATATGGGAAGTGGTAGCCGCACTTGACCCCTCTGAGACGACTTATACCGCCGAGTTTCGTTTCATCTGAACTCCAACGCTCGAAGCGCACACGACCAACCACTTTGGCTGCCCACCCCAGCAGCACACACAACACGAATTTGAGGACACTCTGACATGGCACGATCCTTAATTCGACGATAAGCACCGCGAGGGGTGACACGCCGTGGGAAAAACTGCCGCTGCTCCCCTCAACCCAACCGCTACGGCCAAGAACGTAACTGACATGGACACGACAACTGGGCCCAACGTGGCACGCGCTCCGTGCCCTCCCCCTTCGCGGCAGCAGGGGAGAGCTCGCGAACCACTTGAGACGTCCGAATTTCACTGCTCGCAAGACGTCGTGCTGTTGGTCTGGTGAGATAATAATATCCACACTATGGTTTCCATCGTCTCAGACTCCGGGGCTGTGCGCTTCCTGAGGCCCTTCCTAGCTCGAGGGAGGGAGAGTTGCTGCCGAGGCGAGCTCTCGAGATGTGATGCATGCCGGCGGCGCATGAAGCCAGTACGCAGTCGTCCCGTGGTTGTATATCAAGCTGATGGTTCCCGGCTCACCATTGGGGATGAAAAAAAGCATCATCACCAAACAAACTCAAGTTTGCACAGACATCCCCAACGCTCATACATATACATATACGCTCCCAGGTCGGAGATTTTCCTTCTCTAATTCCCTAATCATCCTCCTCGACAGCATTTCGGATCACTCTGGCTAGTGAATCATCAACATGCAGCTGACCAAGACTCTCCTGTTCGCCCTCGTTGGCACGGCCTTCGCCGTCCCTGTTGAGAAGCGTCAAGCCGCCGTTATCCAGCAGGCAGTTACCGAAGTCCAGGGCGCCATCACGAAGCTCGACACCGCCGTGAAGGTACGTTGGTCTGAACATCGGGCATAGGGGAGCCGTTGGGTACTCCCGGGCCTCGGCCTCCGCCGTGGCGAAGGCGCAATGAAGGTCGCTCTCAACTAACACGACACTCTGCAGGGCGTCGGAAACGACATCGCTTCCGCGCAGCCCGTCCTGGCCGCCGCCACCGAAGTCCAGAACGTCATCACCAAGGCCGGTAACGACATTGGCGCCGCGCAGCCTTTGCAGCTCCAGGAGGCTCTCGGCCTTCAGCAGATCGCCGGCGATCTCCAGACCTCCGCATCAAGCCTGATCGACACCATCATCGCCAAGAAGCCCAACTTCGACCAGCTCGGCGTCTCCAGCGTCGTCCTCCAGAACCTGCAGCAACAAAAGAGTACCACCAGCACTCTCGGTCAGGCCCTCATCTCCAAGGTTCCCGCCATCGGCCAGGGTATTGCGCAGCAGGCTATCGACCAGATCTCCGCCGTCCTCGACAAGGGCATCCAGGCCTACTCTACCGGCGGTGGCGCTGCTCCCGCTCCCGCTCCCG
>JAIMZG010000013.1:0-61303 GCA_020466075.1 Colletotrichum coccodes | reverse complement strand
CCCGGTGTTGCATGTCTTTTTTGGTTGTGGAGCCCGTCAAACAATTTTGGCTGTCTGGAGATGTGGATTTAAGAGTACAAGATCGACAGATCATACATAATACCTCCCTCCTTTCATAAAAATCCTAAACTATAACTTAAAGATTTTCAACCCTTTTAGTTAAAAAGTAAAATAATAATATAAAGTAAATTATCATTAATAGGCCTAGTTGATAGATTATAATAATTCAATATTGTCACACTTATGTGCAGGTAAAATATGTTGTAAGATCGATATCTTGTTCTATCTGTTATTTCCCTATCTGAGTGCTTGAAATACCCTGGGGAAATCACGGAGAAATCTCCTAGAAATGGCGGAGAGATCTCGGTGAAATCTCCTGGGAAATCAACAGGGTCTGGGAAATGGTTTCCTGGTGATTTCCCACGGTAGGAATAGATTTCCCACGTTGTCCTTGGATTTCCTATAGGTGTTCCAGATTTTCTGTGGATCCCTGAGATATTGCATAACAAATATATAGTAATAAAATATCTTATTAAATTTATATAGATTTTATAAGTATACTAGTATGTATACTGCCTAGTATATTTAAATACTATTGTTGTTTATTTTATAGTATGGTTATAGAAATAACTTTTATAAGTCCTAGCTTACCTTTGATTCTATTAAAAGAGAGACTATGTTAAGACTAAGCAGATGTATTGTGAGGAGGCCCCTATTAAAGTAATTAATTATATTGGTGATTGACGCCTTGTACAAGGGGACCTGAATGATAGTTGAACTATCTAACTCAAAACCTCTCTGAAGGAATTGTATCGATTTATGTCGCCTAGTGGAGGGTGTCTGGCCGATAGCTGAGCGGGAAGCCAAAATGTCTGGGTGGTCGACGTCCACTCGGTCCTGAAGGGTCGATTTTCAAGGCTCATCAGATCGTCTTACTACGCACTAGTGTGTTTTTGCCTGCTCGGTTAGGACATTCACCTGAGTCACTTGGTTACTAACTAAAAGAAGGCAAAGCAAGTCCTTAGAGGCGGGTCCAGAACAAAAACGCCCTGCAGGTAGGTCTCGACTTTCAGTCGTACCAAAATCACCTTCCAAAAGCGGATACTCTTCACTGCAATACCTCATGGCCAGTTGGGGGACTAGACCTTATCTCTAGGCGGGGGATGTTCTTTATGAAAGATGCAATGTATGGACCGAAGTACGGCGCTGCCGTACAGCATTGACTCGATGAATGGAATGTTAGCTTCAAGTTCCAAATGATTAAAATCAAACGAGTGGGATGAGCGCCGATTGTCAGGTATCAGTAGGTTATGAATAAGCTTTCGCCGAAGCTGAGGTCCTGGTCAGCACCAAGAAGCCCTCACGGCGTAACGGGTCGCCAAGTTCATTTCCCCACATACTTGATGCATACAAATCAGAAGAGACTTCACATCGTCTTCGCCAAGACGCCGTAAGCTGACCATGGGTGTTGGAGGTGGGCTCATAGTCCTCCAGTGAGCGTCATGCGTCAATGCGGCGTGTCTCGTGAGACCGACATTCGTGGCCGAGGTGAACTGTCAACACCCTTGTCGGACGATGTGAATTCTATGTGGGAGGAGTGTATCTTATATATAAGCCGACTGCATGTCCCTGATAGATATGTCGAATGTGCTGGTCACCTCGAGTTCAGCGGCATCTGCTCTCACAAAATCCACTCGACACTGAATTTTTACAAAAAAGGATGAGGCTCTACCATCTCACTCTCCTTTTAGGCGCTCTTGCCCACGTCCAGGCGTGCATCCGCGTCCACGCCCGTCACTTCCAGGCGCCATGGCCCGAAAGAGACGACCTCAGTATAGAGATTTGGGACGACGACAGGACTTATTACAGGTGTCCAAGCTGCGTCTGGCAGTCTTACTCCGACCAGACGTGCACAGTGCAGTGTCATCAGTTCAAGATCGAGCTGGGGGAATACGGAAGGTCCGGCAGAGTCACGAACACCAACAACGGATATTCGGCCAAATTGACCATCAAGAACTCTGCCAAAGCTGAAAACTGGTGCTGTCTGTTCGGTCAAAACGGCAACTGTCGAGGCCAGTGCCAGGTTTGGGACACTTGCCTGACCGATAACTTCGGCAATTGCAACCAATACGCCTGCAGGTTGTGTGATGGCAAGCAGATTTGCGGCATTCGAGACAAGCGAGACATCCCTGAGGGACTCGAATATGATGATCTTTCCAACACCACCACCGTCCAATTGAATACCTATGGAGTCTTCGACACTTCAACCTAAGATTCTGCAGTGAGACTACCTCAGCTCGGAGGCGGCATTGATCATTACGACTTTACGGGATTTGAAGAGAATGTCCCCGCGTTCCTTGAAGACAGTACAATGTCCCAGGCATATGAGCAGACATTAAGTACAACTATACGTTGCCTACACTACGTTGCTTGAGACAAGAGATTCTGTGGTTGTCATGGGGGTTGTCAGTACTCGCTATGCTGCTTTCTTCATCTGATATGAGAAAGTTTGAGGGCTAATGCAAAGGATTATTTGTTTTAAATCAATGAAACCATTGTGTCTCTTCTCACTTACCTGCAGGTTGATCAGATTCCCGTTGCATCTGAAGCTTTTGTTGCGTACACCAATAACAACAGCTCGCCATGCGGAGGTAAAGAGGCATCCAAACAACACGTTGCTTCATCCTCGAGTACCGAAATAATATGGTAATTCATGTCAATCGTTTCGTATAACATTTGACGGAGCTCAGGTCGATGACAGAGCAGCATAAACAGCCGAGATCTGCAATATATTGCTTGCAACGCGAGCTGAACAAAACCAGTAGCCCAAGGATTACATAAAGTGCCCTCGCAATAAGTCGCTGAATCCACCCAGTGATCAACATATGTACGTACGAAAACCTATATTATACAACCGCGAGGACGAGAACGGCATCTGTTAGGGAATAATGCGCTTGTTACAAATCATTGCGAGCCTACCCTATCGAAAAATAAATAGATGCTTGATGGATTATTATTAGGGGGCAGCATCAAGACTATAGGTACTATGGTATGCGACGCTTGACCTTTGAGTCGTTAACATTCAGCTATAGTACGAGAAATCGAAGCCAACAAGCGTTGGGCCCGAAAGTGTTCTGCACTGTTTCTGAGGCGTGCGCTGTAGCCCTTCCGTGAGCAGCTTCCACAAAGCCACTGGCAACATGTACTGAAAAGACGATTTAGACATCAAACGATGACATGTTTTTCTTTTCCAAACAAACAGTTGCGTTGAAATTGGCCATACGATCAGTCATTTGAATAAATAAGGCACCAAGGCAGATTTGCAGTACGCCTCGTGCTGCGTGGCTGGTGGCTCAGCTTTTTCAAGCTCAGCAAGTTTCGATGAACGAAAGCAGCAGTCTCGACAGCAAAGGTTGCCTGACGTTCAGCTACCCGTCAGTCAGTTGTTCAATACGAACAAGCCAATCACCTTCCAATGATAAGTTTATGCACCAGACGGCAATGCCGCTTCGATGATACACGAGGCAAGACATGTTTGGATACGCCCAATGATGTCTGAACGTTGCGGGCTAGTACATGTTGAGCGTTGCCACACTATCGGGGGGCCTTTGCTAATAGTGGCTACCTTCTCTCTCTTTCTGTTGCTTTTTACTTCTAGGACCTTTTGTTATGATGACCAGCGCCCGCCTCATGATGTCCGCCTCAACGTTGCATCCCTCTCCAATCAGTTCAACATGTACATGCCAGAATACATGCTTTTGAACTATCTCCCGGGCTCGTCTCAACCCCCTCCCAGCAGCATAGGTTTGGGTCTATCACCATTATTTCGAAACTTGGTCAATGTCAGCTTTTTTAACTCCCATCGTTTACCGAGCGCATCGGACTTCAGGTAATCAATTCGAAGCACGTATAGACAGACAGGCTGTTCATGGGTACACCGCCGCCGTAAGCCCCTGCAAGGCCACCAGGATGCAAGCTTCAGCCGCCTATCTGTAGAATTTGAGGCCTTGGCCGTCTTGGAGGATTTGCATGGACCGTGCAATTCACGGAGAAATGTATGGTCAGTTGCCTAAAGAAGTCAGGGAATACCCTAGTTATTCCATGGAATAGGCCAATCAAAGACAGAGATTCACTGGGATTTCCACATTAGAAGGCCGGAAGGCTTTCCACGGCTAGGAAGGATTTCCATCCAAAAAAGGGGGTTAGTTGCAAGGGGCAACAGTTACGCCCATACGCACAATAGTCAACAGACGAGCAATACCCACAAGTTAAGCCCATTCAATTCAACAGCTCTAATCAGTATGATTCTACCTTAAATTTCGTGATGGTAAAGAGCTAGTAGAGGGAACTTGCACAGAACCTGCGTATCGATCAAGCGTTCGGCTGTTTTGCGTGGAGGGTCAACTCTTAGTCAAGCCCAGCCCTTGATCTTGAACCGCTTGCCTGGGAATGCTTCTATAGACAACTAGCAGTGATGCCCAGCTTGGCCAGGGACTGCAAGTGGTGGTCCGTCGCTGGTGCTCCTACCACCTGCGCCAAAGTAGTGACGTACATACGGTGTCACCGAAGCGCAGCTTGTCCGATAGTGAGTTGTTCCTGGACTTACCCAGCCCATCCTTACACGTCAGTGGCACTAACTTTCGGCCTGCTTCTGTCAGGCCCCTAACCTTCCTTCGTCATGCGCCTTCGCCGCTGGAAACTCGTAGTGTATCGAGAAGGATTATCGACTGGGCCCTAAACCAGCGCCTGAACCCGAGCCCCGCCTCCATCAACGACGGCTCCGAATGTGCCTACCACATTCACGACCACCACCAAGGCGGACCCCAGCAATCACATCACTACTCCGCTGCCCACACATCCCGGCATGGCGACTAACTGTAAGAACTCCATCATGTTGCTGAGGGTGTCGTCTTCAGCCAGATTATCAGCCACCAGAAGATTACCCTGGCTGAATTTGTCAAGTGAAACACCGACATTGGCGCGAATCGTGAGAACATGTGGGCTATGGCTAACTTTAGTGTCGGTGTCTAAAGCAGTATTGCTTGAATTTGTTCGACTACTTTCGCTGGGTTGTATTTCTTTGTACAAACAAACATGCCTCAATACGCGCCTGGTCGTTGGTGCCGCAATACTTGGAGGTACATTGTGATTGATGGAAAGAACTGCGGATCGTAGACTCCAGCCTGTGACTTGGTCGCTTAGCCTGTTCACGGAATTTCAAACATTGAATCGACATAGGACGCCATCCCCTAGATGTTACGCTTCAATCGTCACATCACGACTATCTGTCAGTTCAAGGGCGCACTGCTGAGTTGTCATCGCATGGCACTGGAGCCATACCTCAATTGTCACTCGAGAGCCCCACGATTCCGTGCTTTCAAACTGGTTCCCACTGCAGAAATGAATGCTACGTCAAATCCAGCTGCAACGAGGTTGCTTTGAAATACGGCTTCCGAAATCAGCAGACTTCAGGCCTTGCGTATAGAAACCCGAACCAGATAACTGCAGTGTTGGTTCAATACATTTTGCGAACGACCTTTGGCGATATACTCCTTTGTATATCCCCCGACCCTCGCCGCGACTTGAAGTGGAGAACGGACACCCGCGGAAGACCGTTCGCGGGAAATGCACGGCACGAACCGACAGTTGACCCCACTCGCGGCGCCCGCGGGTACAGCGCATGACGAATCTCAAACAGTTGCTGCTGCGGTCATGTCGAAACCTGCCACTTCCAATTTACCAAGTAAGATCGTACGTGGATTCGTTCCAGTCAGCCAAGAAATTGCTCTCCCGAGGACACCGCAGGGCCACCAGTCTGGCCGACTCCCGCGGCCATCGTGCTCCCTGAATTGCACCGAAGCACCGCCTCATATATCAACGCTAGTCTCTGGGAACCGTGCTGTTGCGAGCAGTATTTATCTTGGACGTATCTCCAAGCCACGTAGCCCATCATGTCGTCAATCTCGAAACCGAAGACACCATCCATCCCAGATCCTACCCTACACCACGAAAGACGAAAGCGGGTTTTCAGCCTGTCTAGAAGATCTTCGAAAAAGAGCTTCAGTATGCAGGGCGAAACCGTCGAGATCCCGGAGCCGCCCCGCGTGCCTGTCTTGGGGCATGTGACTGAGGTCGATCAGGAGTATCCGCTGGGGTCGTTCATTCATCTGGCTAATAAATATGGTGGGTGACATTCCGTTCCGGAAGCGGGGCGCAGGACGGGGGAAACCCGAGGCTGACACACCATGCAGGTCCCATCTTCAAGTTGGACATTTTAGGCCAGAAGATGGTGGTTGTAAACACCCATGATTTGGTCAACGAGTGTTGCGACGACAAGAGATTCAAGAAGTCGATCGATGGAGAACTCACTGTAGGCTTGACTCCTGCCCGTCCTGGCTTTATTTGTTTGCTGACGCCCTGGGACAGGAACTGCGCGACGCAGTCCACGATGGTCTTTTTACAGTGAGTCCGGGTCTTCTTCGATGCCCCTTACGCGTCCTGGCGGCATCGTATCCGGTTGACTAACACTAACCTCACGATAGTCCAAAGGTGTTGAAGAAGAGAACTGGGGCGTTGCCCATCGAGTGTTGATGTCGGCTTTCGGTCCCCTTGCTATCAGAGGCATGTTCGACCCCATGCACGACGTGGCTGGGCAGCTGGCGATGAAATGGGCTCGCCACGGACCCTCAACTCCCATCCACATTGGCGAAGACATGACGAGACTCACCATGGACACGGTTGCACTGTGTTCGATGGGCTACAGGTTCAACTCGTACTACCGCGAAGATACCCATCCTTTTATCACCGCCATGTACGCCGTCATGAAGGAAGCAGGGGATAAGACGCTACGGGTGTTGCCTCAGGTCTTTTACAAGAAGCAGGACAAGAAGTACAAGGCGAACATCAACATTTTGCGATCGACGGCGAGAGAGGTCCTGGAGGCTAGGAAGAAGGACCCGAACAGCGCGGGCGGTGCAAAAGACGTGTTGACGGCAATGTTGAACACCGTCGACCCCGTCACTGGGCGCAAGATGACGGACGAGAGCATCATCGACAACCTGATCACCTTCCTGGTAGCCGGTCACGAGACCACTGCCGCGACCTTCACATTCACCATGTACTGGCTGCTCAAGAGGCCGGAGGTCTACCGGAAGGTTCAAGAAGAGATCGACAGCACGGTAGGCGACGGGCCTCTACGTGTAGAGCATGTGCCAAAGCTGAAGTATCTGAGTGCGGTAAGTTTTGCACATCTCTACGTCTGACCTTGCCGAGAGTCTGGTAACGGGAACAAGGCTTGTGGCACTGACGCTGACAACAAACCGCCGGGAACAGGTAATCAGGGAAGTATTAAGACACAGCGCCCCCATCCCCGGCTTCGGTAGGGAGGTTGCCAAGGGCGAGGAGATAATTGGCGGTAAATACCGTGTGAAAGCCGGAGAGCAGATCGTCTGCTTCTTGACCAAGTCTCACCTCGATCCCAAGGTATTCGGGGACGACGCAGAAGAATTCAAGCCCGAGAGGATGCTCGACGAGAACTTTGACCGCTTGATGAAGGAGTTTCCCAACTGCTGGAGTCCTTTCGGCACGGGCATGCGTGGCTGCATCGGCCGCGCCTTTGCCTGGCAAGAGATGGTTCTCGCCTTGGCGCTCCTGATGCAGAACTTCAACTTCGTCATGCACAACCCGAACTACGACCTCAAGATTTCGCAGACACTCACCATCAAGCCCAAAGACTTGTATATCCGGGCTATCCTGAGGGAAGGATTGACGCCTTCTCTGCTTGAGGCTCGGATGGCCGGATCGCTCGTTGGAGGTCTGGCTGCCCAGCCGAAGACAAACGTTCCAGAGTCCGCCAATGGAGCTGGACAAGTAAATGATACCAAGAAGCGCGCGAAATTGGCCGTCTTCTACGGTTCCAATTCCGGAACCTGTGAGTTCATGGCGCAAAGACTCGCCAGTGATGCAGCTTCGCATGGCTTCAGTGCCACTGTCGACACGCTCGACACCGCCCGAGAGTCTCTCCCGACTGATCGACCGGTTGTCATCGTCACTTCCTCCTACGAGGGCGAGCCGCCCCACAATGCGGCCCTCTTCGTCGACTGGTTGACGAATCTGAAGGGCAAGGAACTCGAGAACGTGTCGTACGCTGTTTACGGCTGCGGTAAGTCGCACAAACGCACCCGAAAGCGGAGCCCTCTAACCCCTCGATAGGCCATGCCGACTGGGTGAAAACTCACCAACGGATCCCCAAGCTCGTCAACACTGCGCTTGAAGACCATGGGGCTCGCCGGATCATTCCACTTGCTGCAACTGACGCCAAGGATAGAGACATGTTCTCAGACTTCGAGGCATGGGAGGACGACACACTTTGGCCCGCCCTCGTCAAGCAATTTGGTGGCCAGGCCGACGGAGATGACAGTAGCATTGCCGATGCAGGTCTCTCGGTCTCCTTTTCTGCACCGAGGGCCTCAACTCTGCGCCAGGATGTCAGAGACGCGCTTGTGCTTGACGTTCGCACGCTGGCTCAGGGTTTCTTGGGCCCGGTTAAGAAGCACATTGAAGTGCAATTGCCATCGAACATGCGTTACTCTGCTGGTGACTACATGGCTGTGCTCCCGCACAATCCCAAGGACACTGTCGCGCGGGTCATGCGACGGTTCCACCTGACCTGGGACTCTCATGTAACCATCCAAGCAGCTGGTCCCACGACTTTGCCAACGGATACCAGCATTCCCGTCTCTGATGTCTTGAGCTCCTATGTTGAGCTTTGTCAAACAGCCTCTAAGAAGGTACGAATCCATTGCAACCTCTGTCGATCCAGGAAATATCACTAACGAGAAGTTTTAGAATGTCTCGACGTTGTCACGACTTGCCACGGATGAGGAAGTCAGTCGTAAGCTCCAGTACCTGGCAACCGACGGTTACGAAACGGAGATCAAAAACAAGCGGCTATCCATCCTTGATATCGCTGAGATGTTCCCCTACCTGGCAATTCCGTTCAACCACTTCCTCCTCATGCTTCCACCAATGCGCGTGCGTCAATAGTAAGCGCAGAGTTCCCTTTGATTCACCAGACATCATGCTGACCATCTCATCCTAGCTCGATATCGTCCTCACCTCTTGTGGACCCTGGTGTTGCCACACTGACCTACGGAGTCCTCGACGAGCCTGCACTGTCGGGCCAGGGCCGACACATCGGCGTCACTTCCTCCTATCTTTCAAGTCTTAGTGCCGGCGACCGACTCCAAGTTGCGATTCGTGTTGCCCAAGGTGGCTTCAAGTTGCCGGTCGACATGGAAAAGACCCCTCTCCTGTGCGTCGCAGCCGGTACGGGCCTCGCTCCGTTCCGTGCCTTCATCCAAGAGAGGGCAACTCTCATCGGCAACGGCCGACAGCTCGCACCCGCAGTCCTCTTCTTCGGCTGCCGCGGCCCCTCCGCTGACGACCTGTACCGAGACGAATTCGACAAGTGGGAGGCTGCCGGCGCCGTCAAGATGTTCAGGGCATACAGCCGCAAGCCCGACGCTTCGAATGGCTGTAAGTACGTTCAGGATCGCATCTGGCAGGAGCGCGAGATGCTTTACGATCTCTGGGAACAAGGGGCCAGAGTCTACGTCTGTGGTTCAAACAAGGTTGCAGAGGGGGTCAAGGATGTCATCCTGAGAGCTGCCAATGAGAAGAGCGAGATTGACGACGGGAAGCCGATGACTGACAAGGAACTGGAAGAGTGGTTCAACGGCATCCGGAACGAGCGGTATGCCACCGATGTGTTTGAATAGCATTTTTTCCAGAGTCGGCTGCAGTCTGAGCTCCTGGCTCACAATCTTACGAGCCGCAGGCCACTTTAATCATGAATTTCGTATCTAGGGTAGACTTTTTAAAAAGAAATATGTTCCAGACCAAAACTACCTCACGTCCACGGACCAAGTCGACCCACGACTCACGTAACGCCATCGACTTCAGTCGCATGAAACCTGTTCAAGGAGAGAAAAAAATGCGACCGGGCTTGCTGCCAAGTCATTCGTCACGGTCTGCAAAGTAAAAGTCAATGGCCCAGGGGCAGAACCTCTCGCGAAGGAGTCGAGAGAGCCTAGCCAGCGCGCAGCCGACGTGGCAATCCCTTTTGGTCATGCGCTCAGAGGATTTCACCCGGGCGCGGCGATTTTCCAGACTAGGGAAATTCATGCCGCTCGGACGAATTGGGAGCTGTCGTATTTCAACTGGCTGAAACCTCGAAGTTCTGGTCATCCGAAGTTTCCAAACTAAAAGGTTCATGGTGCCGGGTGGCGTCAACGTTAAAACTGCCAGCTGGAGACCCATGAATTATGGGGATATAATGCTTTTCGAATGCCCAGGCTCGAACTAGAACCGTTGAAACATCCTTTTCCCTGGCGACAAGGGTCGCGGCAGTGCATAAAACCCATCATGGGCCCAGCTTTCTCCCTTCTGGGGGT
Organism: Colletotrichum coccodes; assembly: GCA_020466075.1. Lineage (NCBI taxonomy): Eukaryota > Fungi > Ascomycota > Sordariomycetes > Glomerellales > Glomerellaceae > Colletotrichum > Colletotrichum coccodes. The sequence continues at coordinate 50,849 of JAIMZG010000013.1, read as the reverse complement.
GGTCGTCGGGATCTCATCCATTCTTTACTATGCGTACCAGGCGCACACAATGACGGGCCTCAAGTTCGACGCAGAGTTTTGGGCCGTTGCCGGTCCTCTAATCGCCATCCGGCCGCCAAAAAGGCCTACAAACGCCTTGGAGCTCCGCGCGAGTGTCAACGCGGGTCTATCGGCCATCCTGAAAAACTCGTTACCAGACGGGATTGTCGAGACCAAGCACGATGTCAAGTCCTTCGACGGCGAAATGATCGCGCTGTACCGATTCGCGCCGGCAGTTAACGAAACCAGCAGCAAGCAGCCGGCGTTCATCTATGTCCACGGAGGGGGCATAGTCGGTGGAAACATTGACCCATACAGCCGGCCGCTCGCTGCGAAAGCCGCATCGGAGACTGGGGTGCAGATGTTTGCCGTCGAGTACCGCCTGGCGCCGGATTTCCCGTACCCAGCACCTGCAGAGGACTGCTACGCGGCTCTCAAATGGCTGAGCCAGAACGCAGACGACCTCAACATTGACCCGTCACGCATCGGCTTCTATGCGCTGAGCGCCGGTGGTGGAATCGCGGCGGGAGCGGCCATGATGGCTCGGGACCGAGGCTTGTCGCCGCCGCTGGCGAAGCAGATTCTCATCTACCCCATGCTCGACGACAGGACCAGGGTCCACGCCGATGATCCGCTCTCCAAATTCTTGACGTGGACAGACATGTCGAACCAGATTGGCTGGAACGCGTATCTGGGCGATGGCAAGGCGGGGGGCCCGGACTCGCCCGCGTACGCGGCGCCTGCGAGAGCGACTGACGTGGCGAACCTCCCGTTCACTTACATCGATGTCGGCGGAGTCGATCTGTTCTGTGCCGAGGCGGTGGCATTTGCGAGTAAACTTGCATCGGCAAATGTGCAGATGGAGCTGCACGTGTACCCAGGCCTTCCTCACATCTTCGACTTGTTCGCTCCCACAATCGAGCTGACTCAACGCGCAAAAGAGAATCGTCTGCGAGCAGCAAAGAGTCTATAAGAGAGCCTGATCTGGCATGTTAAGCGCCTCGAAAGAGGCAAAAACAATGACTATGACCGTGGCAGGGCTCGAACCTGCGGCCTTCTCGGGATCAAGAACACATGCTTGTGAACGAGAAATCATAATCCACTAGAACACACAGCCGGATATCGGATGCTTAGAACTAGTGGCTTACCATTATCATTAGACCCCCATGCGGTAGATGGCAGTGGAATGATTGAGAAACCCACCATTGTAGCCCCCAATGCTCAAAACCCTGATACAAAGTCAATATGGGTTGAAGAAAGCCCATTTTTAACATCGAATTATCTGCTACTATATATTCACCTCAACAAAACCGTGAGAAGAAACAATGAGCGTGATTGGTGTCAATTAACACATCCTCTCACTGAGAACTCCGCTATTGGCGGATTCGGGGTGCCCGCTACTCAGTTCTCCTACCTGGTAAACCTGCTTGATCGCTCAGCTGCGCAAAGTAGACGCCCGCATTTCACGGATTCGAAATGCACAAAGAATTAGTTATGGGGCAGGTTCATGGCAGGCCGACTTATTTCCCAACTGCTTCTGCCTATGACATTCCAGACATGAATTGGCATCTCCGTGTGTTCAAATCCTCAGGACCGCCTTACCAAAGTTCTCACCGGTCAACATACCCACAAAGCCCTCGGGAGCGTTGTGAATGCCCTCCGTCACGCTCAGCTTCGCCTTCAAATCTCCGCTCTGCAGCATGGGGATGACCTTCTTGTAAAACTCTTGCAGGCTCTCCGGCGTGAAGTCGACGAGGTAGCCCGTCATGGTCAGCTGCTTGTCCGTGAACTGGACGATGTTGCGGACGCCGCGCTGTTCCTCGACCGGCACGTTCTTCTCGGAGATCTGTGACCAACATTAGCGTCGAGTCCGGCCATGCGTGCTGTGCGTACAATGATGAACTTACCGCACCGCAGTGGATGATTCGCCCTCCCATCTGGAATGCGTCCAAAGCCGCCTCGAGGTGCTCACCCCCCACGTTCTCGAAGTAGAGATTAATACCACCGGGCACCAACCTCTTCAGCGCATCACCGGGCCTCTCCTTTTTGTAATTGAACCCGCCGTCGAACCCAAGCTCTTGCGTTATGTACTCCAGCTTCTCGTCGCTCCCTACAGACCCAATCACCGTCAGGCCCTCTGCCTTGGCGAGCTGCCCGGCCATCTGCCCCACGGCCCCGGCCGCCGAGCTCACAAACACCACCTCTCCCTTCTTCGGCCTGCCGATGTCCAATAGCCCCCGAACCGCCGTGAGTCCAGGAAGGCCGAGAGCGCCAAGAAAGTGCGCGACGTCCACGCCGTTCGGGACGTCCAGCTTCGTAGCAGGGACTCCCGCGGGGACGACGCCGTACTCCGCCGTCGGCGCCGCGAACCAGACGTGAACGATGTCGCCGGCTGCAAAGCTGGGAGACGCCGACCTGAGGACTCTGCCGACAACGCTGGTGGGAATGGGGCCGCCGAGGGGGTAAGCCTCGAGCCAGTTCTTGATGGAGGGATCGCGCATGCCTCCGCGCTGGTAGGGGTCGAAAGAAGCGTAGATGCCCTTGATCAGAAAGCTTCCGTCGTCGAGGGGCGCGTCGAGGTCGATGGGTCGGTCTTCCACGATGATATGGTCTCCGGCTACTGGGAGCCTGGTAGGGATGCGTTTGAAGACCAGGGTTTGTTGGGTGTCGGGGACATGATTACTTCTTTTTTTTTTTGCCAAGTTACTAGCTGGATCCTGGTCAATTGCAACATTTGCCAGCATCAGGCGTTTTCAAAGTAGCCGGCAGAATGCTTTATATTCATACCCAGACACCGTTTCTTCCTCAAACGTCTGCGAGCCCATACCAGTCTTCCCTTCTTACTAGTTCCATTGGTGCTGCAGCGGGATGAGGCTGCTTGCCGCTGACGTGGGCGGGTGGTCAGATTCTTCCCCAAAGGAGGGGAGAGCGTCAGCTCGAACTCGAATCCACTCCCACTGATGAAGAAGAGGCTATAATGCTTACGGGTATCCATGCCGGTTGGGCTTACCGAAACGTTCCCGTCCTTCGGCTTGAGCCCTCGGATGGGGAAATAACAGACAGCTTACTCTGGGACCGGGCGACGACACTGGCAGGGGGGCAAAGAAACATGTCTTGGACACACTTACGGGCAGGAAACATCCGCAACGATACTGCATATCAGCCATGCATCATGGCCCAGAGCTGGATAGTGGATTGGAACAAGTCGAAAGTTGGCACCATTCGTTACTAGGTAAGGTCATAAGCCAGTCTCATTAAAGCATCGTATACGCTTCCGCAAGCCTTCAATTCAAATCCACGAGCCCGACCCCCGGCCACTACTCCTGCTCCTCCTCGAGGACCTCCCTCTCGGCCTTGGTCCCCTGCCAATCAACCCACTTCACGAAAATGGGCATCAAGACCGCAATAATCATACCCGCGCCCAAAAACGCAGCAGTGACGCCAAACCCCACGTGGTACGCTGGCGAATCCTTGCTCGGCCAGATTCGGCTCCCGTACACGCTCGAGAAGTTTCCAAAGGCATTAACCATGGCCAGCACGATGGCGCGCTTCTCGGGCGGCAGGCTGATGACGCCGCTCGTCCAGGATAGGATCAGGGGCAGGGCGGACCAGATGCCCGCGGCAACGAAGCAGATCATGACGTACCGCACGATGGGCGTCTGCACGGCCGCGCACACGACGCTGCACGCGAAACCCAGAGCGAGCGGCGCCGCGACGTGCCACCGCCGCTCGACATGTCTGTCTGAGCTCCAGGCGACGATGTTGAGGCATACGGAAGCGACAGCGTAGATGGGGACGGTCATGTACTGGGCGGTGACGGTGTCGTAGCCCAGAGTGAGCGTAATCGTCGGGATAAAGTACGAGATGGTGCCGGCGCCGACATCGAGCATGAAGAGCAGGATGAAGGCGTAGGTCCGCGGGTCTGAGACGGCGGCAATGAAGGCGTTCCAATGCGAGAGGCGCTTCTTGCTCTGGCCGCCCGAGGCGATGCCGTCGGCCATGATGCGGATGCTGGCGAGCTGGCGTTGGGCCGGGGTCAGCTGTTTCGCGGTGGCGGGGTAGTCGAGGAGGACGAAGAAAGCGATGAGTGCGACGCCGACGGTGGCCACGCCCTCGACGATAAAGAGCCAGCGCCAACCGGCGATGCCGTGGGCGTCGTGGAGGTTCGCGGTGATTGCACCGGCGAGGAGACCGCCGAAGGCGCCGGACAGGACGGCGGCGGTATAGAAGATGGCAAAGCGCTTGCCTGTAGATGGTCAGTTACTCTCCTGTCTCGGTTTGGTATAAATCGTGTTGGGACATACCCAGCTCAGCCCTAGTGTACCAACAACTCAGCAGATACAAAACGCCAGGAAAGAATCCGGCCTCGACACATCCGAGGATGAATCTGAAAGCCAAAAGAGCCCCGTAGCTCTTGGAGATGGACATCAAGGCGCTTAGCGCGCCCCATACGAGCATGATGCCCGGGAGGAAGATGGACGGCCGGCTTCGGCTGAGAATCATATTAGACGGCACTTCGCAGATGAGGTATCCGAAGAAGAAAATCGAGAGCACCCAGGCGTAGCCATCGTCGGTAAGTGCAAGGTCCTTTTGCATACCCGCGATCTTGGCGTTTCCCTAATATGTGCGTCGACTTGTCAGTGGCCCGTGCTTCGGCGTTGAAAAATTTCATGCATCCCCCTTTATCGCCACGAGAGGGGGAAAGAAAGAGATGGACGTCGGGCACTTACGATATTGGTACGGTCGACGTAGTTCAAGATGTACATGATCCAAAGCATGGGCATCTGAGGCAACATTAGAGGCAATCTGTGCAGTCAATGCGTCGCGATGCATACCAGAAATATGTCAATCTTCCTGACAAGCTGCTTCTCCTCTCGCGTGCCGGGCACATAATTCCTCAGCGCCTCAGCAAGCTCGGCGTCTGCCTCGCTGACGACGGGCGCGTTCTTGTCTTCCTTCATCTCAAGAGATTGTTTCTGACCGTTCTCGAAACCCATGTTCGCGATCTCTCCCCTCTCGTCGGTCGTTCGTCCTTGACTCGTTGGTGGCTACAATTGAGCCTCGACGCCGCAATAGCTTATCGTGTGGGGGTGTGACGATCCAGGCGGAGCACGACGCGCGAACTGCCCTTTCACGGCCGACGGGGAGTTGACGGGGTATTTTTCTGGATATAAGAAGGAGTCGACGATGAGGTTAGGGGTGAAACCTTCTTTACGTCCAAACGCGGTAGCATTAACAGGATGTCTGGTTTATAACGTCAAAAACGCGAGTCGTGTCTGCCGTGTCGTATCTTCCCGGGGTATTCCGGCCTGCCTCCTCTTCCCCCACGGGGTAGAACTGCTGGGGGAGGAGTCGAGTCTCAAAGGGGAGCTAAAGAGGAGCTGGAGGTGGGTGTTCAGGACCCGCGCGAGGAGCTGTCTGGACCTGACACGAACGAATTGTCTTTCGTCTGGTTGGGATCAGACAACGAACCATCGTTGATGAGCCAAATGAGGCGTGATTGGACTGCAAACGTCGAGAGGCGATCCGGATCCACGCGATGAGGGGCGTCACCAGGGCGGTGTTCTACCCGAGCCCTCAAGTGCCGGCACCAGCGCGCGGCCTTTTCTCCGAGTCACCTACGCCCGGATTTCGTCCCGTCACAGCTTCCCCGCGATTAACCACGTGGAATGGGCACCACGAAAGTTGCGTATCAGATGCGAAAAAGTAAGCCCTGAGTGGGCATTCGAGCAATTGTGAGCTCATTAGATTGACGACGCTGTCGTCAGCCGGGCATTTGCGAGTTCAGCAGGTCTAGCATGTTGAGCGGATATTGCTCCGGCCCCATCCCAAAATTGTTCATCATTTCTCCGCTGAACATCCACTGGTTCCAGTCTTGACCCATCTCTCCCTCGTTCCAGACTTGAGGTATCGGCTGCCCTGGTTGACCGGGCTGCCCAGGCTGCGCGCCGGCGATGTACTGCCTCTCCTGAGGGCCTCGTTCCTTGAATTTGTCAAGCATGTTGCTGAGGCCGCGTCCGATGTAGTGTGCCACGTGACGGGCGCAACGATTCGTCTCTTCCAATAGCTGAACAACACGCTCGATGAGGTTAACAACGTCATTGTAGCGTATATCCAGCCGCGCCGGCTTCCACTGTGCATGGACTTTCATCAGGAACATGGCAGCGTACGCAATCGTGGTCAGAAGGTACAAAGGTACTCCAATCACTGCTCTGCGCATGTCGGTGTCTGTCAAGATCAGTTCCAGGGCAGCAGACGCGCTTGAGATGGCGACGTTGATGAACTCGCGGCGCTCATCCGACATCGCGTACTGGTCCGTTGGATTCGACGGGTTGAGGCCCCGCAGGCAGATGGAAAACAGTAGAAGACGAGCAAAGTGATAGTGAAGGGTGACGCCCTTGGCGGGGTACTTTGCTATGTGCTGATCCGGCACTTGTTGCAAAGTCAGCTGGTACATTGCAAAAGGAGTAAGAGGGGAGCCTCTTCTTACCTAGCCGAGTCTCCCATTGGAGCTTCCATCGACCGAGGTCGGCATCATATCTTTTCAGTGCCTCGAATTCATCTCTGGCGACTTGCCTTGACGTGTCCGGGCCAAATGTATGGAAAACCCGACTCAAAATGATAAAGACACCAACCTGACTGTGCAAACGCTGGTCCGCTTGTGTGATGCCCGGCAACATGAGAAAGGCTTCGTGGTGGGTGATGGTTGCATCCTCGTTGATGACGGGAGGCCTGCCATATGCGATGCTGAAGTGGTGATCGCACACGTAGAGCAAGTACCACAGCCTTGCCTTCTCGACATGCTGCGGTCCCTTGTTCAGCGCCTTGGCGCAGAACTGGTGAAGGTTTAGCTCCGTTGCAATGCGCACAGCGAGGCCAGACACTTTCCAACTGATGTCCGAGAGCCAAAAGGCACCGATGCATAGTCCCCTGACGTCATCGAGGCTATGATACCGGTCGAACATGGTCTGGCTGGCTAGCTCGAGGAAGCTGGGGTAACAGATGTCAAAAGCTCGGCCTTCATCCTGCTCGTGCAGGGCGGTGACGGCGAGGATGGCTGCTGTGAGAAGGGGTGAGGACATGCGAGTAGCTGTGAGGTTGTCGTGAACCAGCGCGATGCCTCCCCACAGATACGCGTTGAGAGTCCCACGAAAGGTGGAGAAGAGTTGCTCGGCTTCTTGGACGCTAAATTTGCCCTGTGCGATGAAGTCCGGCTCTTGGGCCCGGCTCGACGGAAGGTGGACCCGGGCCCCCGGGTCGCTTCGGATGTTCCGCAGCTTCGTCACCTCAAAGAGGCTTGCCATTGGCGCGCTAACTATGGCCTGGTCTTCGCCGTTGTCCTGGGCCGTGTGCTCTGGTGAGTTCTCTCTCGTCATGGCCGTGACGTCTGGAGGCCGAACGGGTGAAGGGCCGGTGCCGGGACTGCTTTGCGACCCCGCCAGATTGACCGGACTCTGGGACATGCCGCCAGCCTCATTGTGATAAGGCTGGACGGGGACAAGCTGCGGCATACTCAGAGCCCGTCTGACCTCTATCAAAGACGCCTGGAGCGTCTGAAGCTGCATCTCCATCTTGGTCTTCCACTCATTCTCGCTGTCGAGTAAGGTTTGGAGACTCTTGTTGACAACACACTGCAGACCGAGGCGGGAGCATCGAGCACATTGGTTCTGGCCGGGCTCAATGCCGCACTTGATCTTACGGTTTTGACATTCCTGGCCTGCCTCTCCTGTATCAGCGGCTAGTCGTGTCTTGTACGGTCAGATCGCAAGGGGTTGAGGATTCAACCTGAGGAGTGTGCCACTCACAAGCTCGGATTTTTCTTGAAATCTTCGGCAAATGGACGTGTTGGCCGGAGGCTGGGCCCGAGCCCGAAGACGGCGTCTTGTCCGGAGCGTCGATTCTCGCACGTTTCATGGTTCGAAGGACAGAAGTCCGAGTGAGTTTTCTGGGTCTTGTAAAGGGAAGGTGGACGGAGTGGACAAGAGAAAAGGGCGGAAAGATGGCCGAGGGGAGAAAAGAGGGAAAAGACGAGCCGGACGACGTGTATCTCCTATGTTTATAAGCGGGGCGGACTTCTCGCCGTGCGGGGTTGGACATTGCCTCCACCTGCTCAAACTTGAGAGTCTCAGCGCCCATTTCCAGTAAGGCGGCCAACATCTCCTCCTGGCCGGCCGCGGCAGTCTAGTCCGGTTTTTGTCTCGTCGCATTTGCAGAGGGGGAGGCAAAGGAGGGGCACTCGCGCGCCATCGGGGCCCGCAATCCACCCCGGATGTGATCTTCCACCAAAGGTTCGCACGAGAGTTCCGGCCTTCGCGGCTGGTTATCCGAGCCTTGGCCCGTCTGGGGAACGTAAGCAAGGTTATAAGATGACTGGGTCTCCGATATTCCCAGTTTGAGCCAAGCACCGTGATTCTCGGAGAAGAAATCGCCGACGATTCAGGTAAACGTCAACCGATTATTCGAAATGGCCTCCCACGACGCTGAGCCGACGCGCGTCGGCTTCATTGGCCTGGGTGCCATGGGCTTTGGTATGGCATGTAATCTTTTGCAAAAACCGTCGTATCAAGTCCAAGGTCACGATGTCTATCCTCCGAGCGCAGAGAAGTTCATTGCGCAGGGCGGTTCGGTGGGCGATTCCCCCAAAGAGGTGGCGGTAACCAGCGATATCCTAGTCTGCATGGCCGTCAATGCTCAGCAGATCGATGACATACTCTTCGATGATCAGACGGGCGCTCTGCAAAGTGAGTCGCCGACCGGTCGCCAACCCCCAAGTAGGCCGCTAACCTCATTCCCGTAGCATTACCGGAGAATGCCACCGTGCTGCTCTGCTCGACCGTGGCGCCGACGTATCACGAGGCACTATCGCCCCGGATCGCGGCAACGGGCCGGAAAGACGTCCTGGTCGTTGACAGTCCCGTGTCCGGTGGCACGAAGCGTGCAGCCGAGGGAACCCTCAGCATCTTTGCTTCTGGTGCTCCTGAGGCACTGCAGCGTGCAGATCGAGTGCTGCGCGACATGTCCGAAAAGCTGTACATCATTCCGGGCGGACCGGGAGCGGGCAGCAAGATAAAGATGGTCAACCAGCTCCTGGTTGGAACGCACATTGCAGCTGCATCCGAGGCGATGGGCCTGGCAGCGAAGGCTGGCTTGAACACGCGTGAAGTGTATAATATCATCACAAACGCCGCAGGTAACTCGTGGGCTTTCGAGAACCGTGTGCCGCACATGTTGGATGGAGATTGGACGCCTCTGTCCGCCCTTAACATTTTTGTCAAAGACATGGTCAGGATTCCTCTGCCACTAGGCACCAAATCATAGGCTAACAAGTCTGAGCAGGGCATTGTCGTATCCACAGCAAGGGCCTTGCAATTTCCCGTGCCTCTCGCATCGGTAGCAGAGCAGTTGTACATCTCGGGAGCTGCTCAAGGCTATGGCGCCGAGGACGATTCCGGTCTCGTTCGGGTGTTCCTTCCCGGCTCTCAGAACATCGTCAAAGAGCAGGCTATACAGCTAAAACCCCAAGAGAAGCTGACACCGAGCAGCACGCCACTGGAAATCTCGAAGATCGGCATGGTGGGCTTGGGAGCGATGGGCCAGGGCATGGCAGGCTCCCTACTCCGTGCAGGGTTCGCCGTTCATGGCTACGATGTATATGGGCCAGCCATTGACAAATTCGTAGCCAACGGAGGCAACGCAACGAGGGCTAGCAATCCGGCAGAGGCTGCCAAGGGTGCAGACATCCTAGTTCTGATGGTCCAGAACGCGGCGCAGGCCGATGATGTTCTTTTTGGCTCTGGCAAGGCTGCAGAGACTCTGCCTGATGGCGCCATCGTCATTCTGAGCTCGACCGTGCCGCCCTCGTTCGTGCGAGATCTCGAGAACAAACTGACCAACCTCGGCAAGGGCATTAGTCTTATCGATGCCCCTGTCAGTGGCGGCGTCGTGCGTGCTGCAAACGGCACCCTCACGGTAGGTGTTCTATCAATTGGCCCAACGTAATTCTGATGTTAATGTTCGGTAGATCATATGCTCGGGCGACGATGCCGTCCTTTCCAAAGTAAACAGCCCGTTGCTGGCAATGACTGGAAGCCTGAGCAACCTGTGCCACGTCCAGGGAGGCGTTGGCGCCGCTTCTTCCGTCAAGCTGATCAATCAGTTATTAGCCGGTGTTCACATCGCCGCCGCTGCCGAAGCGATGGCCTTTGCTGCCCGCCTTGGCCTCGACACAAGACGTGCTTTCGAGATCCTCGGAAGTGCGGCCGCGTGGAGTTGGATGTTTGAGAACAGAGTGCCCCAGATGCTCGATGCAGACTGGACGCCACACTCTGCTCTGGCCATTTTCGTAAAGGATCTCGGTATCGTCCTCGACGAGGCAAAGCGCCTGACCTATTTCGCTCCGATATCATCTGCGGCCCACACACTGTACCTCTCGGGCGCCTCACACGGGTGGGCAAAGGAGTCCGACGCGGGTGTCGTTAGGTTATGGGAGTTGGCAGGGCTCTCTGTCTCGGGCCACGCTGACCCTAAAGCTCAGGAATTGAAGGACGGAATTCCCGTGGACATCAAGCCTGAAGCAGGCCAGGAGGAATGTCTCCCAGCGCAGGAGACCATCGACTCGCTGCCCAATGAATACTCGGGAGACGTCATAAGCTCGACGCGCAAGGTGGTTGACAATGGCGAAGTTCCAGTCCTGGTGGTACTCGACGACGATCCAACAGGAACACAAACATGCCACAACATCGACGTCTTGACAGTTTGGGATGCCGCAACACTGGAATACGAATTCAGCCTCAACCCGACGGGCTTCTTCATCCTGACCAACTCCCGAGCCCTGCCCTCCGTCGAAGCCAAGAAACTCATCCTCGAGATCTGCCAAAACGTCAAGCAAGCCGCCGAAAAGACTGGTAAAGCTTTTGAGATTGTCCTCCGCGGGGATTCGACCTTGAGAGGCCACCTTCCGGAAGAGCCCGAGGCAGCCGAAGAGGCACTCGGAAAATTCGACGCCTGGGTGATCACTCCATTCTTCTTCCAGGGTGGCCGATACACCATCGACGACGTGCACTACGTCAAGGAGGGCGACATACTGGTTCCTGCGAGCCAAACGCCATTCGCCCAAGACGCGACATTCGGATACAAAAATTCGAATTTGCGGAAATACGTCCTCGAGAAGTGCGGCTCGCGTTTCGATGAGTCGTCGTTCCTCTCAGTCACTCTCGACGACATTCGCGTCGGAGGGCCTGCAGGCGTCACAAAGAAGCTGCTCTCAGCAGCCCGCGGCTCCAACACGGTCGTCATCGTAAATGCTACTGCAGAGTCCGACATGCATGTCTTCGTTGCGGGCTTACTCGAGGCTGAGAAACAGGGCAGGCGGTATCTTTACCGCACAGGAGCCGCTTTCGTCTCCTCACGTTTGGGAATAACAGGAATTCCCCCCTTGACAATGGCAGACCTCGGTGTCTCGGTTAAGACGGGGGCTCAGCAGCCTGGCGGGCTGATCGTCGCCGGCTCCTATGTACCGAAAACGACAGCACAGCTGAAGGTTCTCCGAGAGAGGCGAGGCGGCAAACTGACAGTCATCGAGCTGGACGTCGCCGGGCTGATCGAGTCCGCCGAGGCGGCCGAGAACGTTGTTACGGCAGCGGCGACTGAGACGGCGTCGAAGCTGGCTGCCGGCGAGGACGTCCTTGTCATGACTTCCCGCAAGCTCATCAAGGGAGACGATGCGCTCAGCTCGCTTCGAATCGGATCCAAGGTAGCTCGTGCCCTGGTCCAGCTGGTAGAGAAGATTGATGTTCGTCCCCGGTACCTGATTGCCAAGGGCGGCATCACGTCATCCGACGCAGCGACGAAGGGATTGAGGATGAGACGAGCGCGTATCTTGGGCCAAGCCGCCCCTGGAGTCCCGTTGTGGAGGTGCGATGAAGAAACGAGTCGGCACCGCGGTGTGCCGTACGTCGTGTTCCCTGGCAACGTTGGCAGCGACAGCACGCTTGCCGAGGTTGTTGAGTCGTGGTCGATTGAAAATGTTGCATGAATGGCTTACACGGAAGCGGGGAAGATGAAGCATGTCGGATGTATGTCAAGCAACAAGGTGTTGTAATAGTTCGGCAGACATATTTAATGTTGATGATAATGATCCAAGTCCAGACATGGTTATGGTGTTGGTGAAGGGTGGGTTGAGGGATCAAAGGGCAGTCGGAAATAATCGGAAACAAAACGAGACATGATCAAATTCTACAGTGTGAGCTCGGCTAGTTTGTCGCCGCGTCACAGTTGACGGACTGTGTATCCACATGTGGATGTGCAACAGACCGTCCAAGCCACTCTACCAATCACAAACGAGGATTTAGAAGCCCAGGTCCCTTTCCCCCAGGCTTCCATTGCCTCGCATCTCCAACTCATCTCCAATAAACCACCGATGGCGCCTTTCTTGTTGCTTTGGACGACATAACTCGGCAACATCATTTTATCTTCTATGCTGTATTCTTCAAACAGCGCTTAGCGGCTTGAAATCTACTCCATCTTTCCATCTGTCCATTCTTCCGTCATACGGTCTTTTTCTCCACGTCATGACTCATCCGCCCCGATTTTTCCACGTCCATACACTGCATCCAACGACACATCATCTCGTATAGCCGTCAAGCTGAACATTACCGACCACCTTGGGAGCTAGAGCAACCTTGAGGCCCCAAAGCAACTTTACGCAATCAACTCATGTATCACAATGTTGGTCAAAAGAGTTCGCCTCGGTCCGAGGGGCCTACGGGGCCGCTAGACCTGGTCCAGACCGCGGAGGATCTCATAACCCGGAGCGGGAAGCTATGCGAGGAGCTCGAACACCTGCGTCATGCCGTCGAGGCACAGGCTTCTAAAGTGAACAACCACTGGCACGCTTATATCCCTGGTTTCAGCACCTTCTGGCAGGCCAACATGAACCAACATCACCGAGCGCAGTCTCTGCTTCATCGATGCAACGAACCAACAGAGCCTGGGTCCGAAGCGGAGGGATCCTTGTTCCGTGATTTCAGGCTGCTCGAAGGAGAGTTATCTTCATATGAGAACCACTGGTCGGCGATCAAGAAGTGCAAGTCAGTCACCTGGTTCCGGTTCGCTGTGCCCTACTCGAAGCAAGGCGCCCAATGTTCGGTCTTTGTCAGCGCCATTGTCGAAAATGGACATGACTGGATGAGGGTCCTCAGCACCACCGAAAGAGCTTTGTTGGTTCAAATGGCCGAGGCGGACTTTCCTTGGGACGAACCAGATGACGAGGACGATGATCCCGAGCTGGCGGAGGTTCTCGACGACGAAGAAACCCAGATCGAGATATTGAAGTGTGCGAAGCAGCTTCTGACAGCAGCCCGTGAGATTCATGGGGGTTATCGGCATCTTGTACGCATCCTTCTCCCCAATATCTGCCGGGGTCAAGTACCTGCCATAGACAGATTCTTGAAGGGTGTTGAGGGCCTCGGTGACGAGGCAATTTCCCTCGCGTTAGAATGTGCCAATGACAACCAAACACCACCCCCTCCCCTCGAGACCGCCGTATTAAATCTGCTTAGCCCTGGAAACACTATAAACACGCCACCATTGACGCCTGTTCTGAATATCGACACATCCATCTTTGTTGCTTTGACAACGGACATCTCTCACAATCACGGCTTCCAGAGAAAATGGCGCCCCAAGATCCTCGAAGACGTGGTTGATGAGGCAGAGCATGGTCCCAGACTTCCCAAATCACTCTACCCAGTCCTACGTGGTCACACGCTGGTTTGCACCCGCGAAGCTGCAGAGACGTGTCTCCGTATGGTTTACGACGCCTCTACCGAAGCAGAGGTCTCGAGACTGGAGATTCTCTTTGGACAGGAAAACCTCAGGGGAAAGCAAGACGACAAAATGGCATTCCTTGAACGGGTCCTTAGGCAAGATGGGTGGCCGATGGAGGAAAAGAACGAAGAGTCGACGGAAAAACGACGCCGGGGTCTTATTGCGGAACTGCAGAAGCTCTCTTGCCATCCTGTGCCAGATGACCTGCAGCTGCCAGTCCGCATCGTGGAAGACTTCCGCAGAGAGCACGTGGAGGAGGAGGTACGCAAGGGAGCACTACCGAGGGTTGTTTTGGCGGTGGAACCGACTCTTAATGAGACAAACTGCTCGTCCTTCTTGTTTGGTTGGAAGACAGGTAATACAACTATAACCTGCAACCGCCATGCCGTGAGACGGTTGGGAAACCTCGTCAGGAAGCTGAGGTGGTCTCGTGACGCGGAAACTGCCCCCATTATTGCACTCGACTGGGCGCGTGGTTTGGCAAAGATTCCGTTTCCTGGGGAGGTGCTGGTGGACGGGCCGCCGAAGCCACACACGGGGCCGCAGGAAGATGTCAACGCTTTGTTCGTGGGAAACTCGGCACACCAGTTAAAACAGATCAACAGCGGAGCCAAGACAGGCTGTTTCTAGGATAGAGCTTTCGTCGAGGCAAGAGAACTATGCCAGAACAAACACGATCCTCCTCTAGCTAGATGATGAGCACCAATGAAGAGGCGGATTGCGCAATTTACGCTTGTATGATTCAAGGCTAAGCGATATTTGTCAGCTCCCGCCGCAAGATGAATTTGTCAGCCGAAAGCCACATTGCAATCGAAACACCTATATGGTGTTGATATGAATTCCGCTTCAGCTCGCCGTGTTTCAATCGCTCCAAAGTGTTCGCGCGTTCGAGTGTACAGCAATAAACATGGCATCGGTTCCAAACACCCCCGCCGAGGTCCTGGCTTGGCTTCAACGGGTCGGTTTCACTTCCTTTGGAACCTCAGACTCCACGCTCACCCATTGAAACAGTCCCACGACGCCCACGATTCCCTCCAACTCGCGGACTTCCACAAGATCTATTCCCAAAACGCAGAACTCAAATTCGCCAACCACCCCGTCGCCAAGGGGCTTGATGCCATAAAACAGGTTTTCATTCCGGCTTTCGAGCCGCTCTCTTACATGAAGCATGTCACCCACTTCGCTGGTGCGTAACGTGACGGACTAAAGTTCAAAGTTGGAGACTCAGGCATAGATCTAATCTTGTCTTCAGACAAGGTGGACGACAGGATCTGGCTTGCCGTTGACATTACCTACAGGGTGAAGGGCGATCCTGAGAACGAGAATATCAACATCCCGGCGTCTGGTCTTGTCACCCTGCTCACTGAGGGCGAGGAGGCCGGGAAGATCAAGCGGTTCGAAGTCTTCATAGACAACGCCTCCATCCGACAGAAGATAGAAGCTGTCTCAAAACTGCAATAAGGCGTACCAAGGTTCTTGTGTCTTGCTTTATACTTGATTGCGTAGACGTAAAAATCGAAAGGGCATTTCTCGTCAGACAGCTAGCTTTGTACTCTTCTGCAACGTGGGCTACAGGGCGATGTTCCAACCCTAATATGAATAAGTCTGCGAGAACGCGGGGTTCTAGCGGAAACGGAAACATCCAACACGCATAACTCGCATCATCCTAGGTATGACTAGCAAAGCTACGAACTTGAAGGTGCGTCAGTCAGAAGTAAGTAAATTCGGCTGATTACTTCCGACCAACCTCTCATCGACTCTTCCGATCCGCAAGGAGTGTGGCACAGAGTTAGACTAATTAAAACCATCAAGTCGTTATTTTGAATAATAACGAACTCGAGACGACATTTACATGGGTACTTGCAGATAATTGACCTCACCCCTCTCCTGGCCGCTGCAGGCTCAAACGATCCTTCACGAGTCCGGTTCTACCCTCGTGAAGCTGCCTTATTTACACGCATGATGACATGCCCTTGCTGACATGCATGCAACCCCTTGTCCGTCAGCCCTGCGAAACACAGTGATCCTGGTTTCGCCTTTATTGTTGGTTTCTTCAGCACCTCGTCGTCTCTTCAGCCTTATAACCTGGGATCGCCCGATGGCACCATCAAGTTGTTAGTTCCGAGATCATGGCCGCACGCTTCTGCTGTGAACTTGGCTTCCCCGTTCATTAGCTAAATCATTACCTTGCTGGGCTATAGCATCACCCCGAATCTTCTTATTAAAGACTAACATTACTAATTAAGTATAGCGGGGGCTCAGAGTTTAGACCTCTTGTGAGGCGTGGGCCTCGGATCACGTATCTGGAACCACGGTAGGGGTCAATTCATGATGTGTAGAAGGCTTGGTTCTATCTACGTAAGCCCCATGGGCGGATCTGGCTATGTATCACTCGTTGCTTATGTAGTGTGCATGGGTACATCCCTTATGTGGATGTCCCTGACAGTCCATCCACGGAGGAAAGCCTTGAATGATCTAGTCAATGTCCACTCGACAGGGTAGGAGGTGTCAAAGTGTGTCGCCCGGTCTGGATCTTCAGCAATTTCAGTGACCAATTTCGTGGCTGTGGCGATGTCGTCATCAGTAACTTCTGTTGGATTGGCAGCTTCTACAAATTGAAAAAGCTCTTATGAATGTCGGCGTAGATCAGCTGCCGACATCATGGTTGGTCGTCCAGGTTATCACTGTACGCTTCGGATTCTCGCAGTGTGATCTGGACTTATGTGTGAATCGACAAGGTACGTTCGGATTTGATGGATTGGATGGACGAATTGCTCGGAGTTTAATTCAACCTGATCAGTCGCCCTGAAATCCAGCTTCAGACCCCTTCTTCGAATGAATCACTTACAACTCCATTTCACTTCGCTGCGCGCCTTTAGATGTCACATGAAGCTAATGTATAAATTTGTCCCCCATGTGAGACTACTGTTATAAGCGTAAGATCCAAGAAGAGAATAGACAGACCCAAACATACGTGCTGCCCCATCGATCGAGGTATTTGCACGTCCCCCGAGCAATTAACCCTGTGATCCTAGTCGATATTGCACTTACCAAATTACATGGAACACAACTTGTTAGCTCTATCTTGTAGTCGCTCGCTTAGTATGCTGGATTAGTGCGTAGGGCACAGCCAGTAGCAGGATTCAGCATCGCCAACTGTTCAATGACGCTCGAAACGTGTACGGAAGGCTTTGTATAGATTAAGAGAGCGGCAAAAGAAGATGCTAAACGATCCTTTGTTTTTCCCATTAACTTTCGAGGTAGTCCTAAGTACTATCGGGATTGTAACTTGGTAGAGAAGTATTGGCCTAATTGTGACTGTTGCTTAAGGGCTTGAGATAAGCTCACACCTCCCCACGTATCCCAGCTTCCCTTTGATTTCGCCGATAACTGAAACGTACCAATGAAGATAAATCAAAACCAGTTGTTGTCACTGCTTCTCTAGGCTGAAATTCAGGAACTATGGAGATTGCTGGTTTTGGTGTGTTTACTCGGTCAGTCCGTTTCTCAGCGACCCAGGTTAAAAACGGTCTCATAGCCCACGTGATAGCGCCCAGCATAATTGTCAGCGTCAAAAAGCAAACAAGCGAGGGTTCAAAACCGACTCCAGATTGCATGATGCTACCGGAAATCGCAACTGGTGAAACTATATGAAGCTGAACAACACGTTGTTTGATTAGTACACACTATTTATATTGTGAGCTGGAGTCCTGAAGCATGCAGCTTCTGAGGACACTTGATAATGATAATGAAGAACCGATAAGCTGATTTTGAGCCTCACGTACCATCGTGACATTCCAATGTTGCAAAATGATTGCTCTGCTGCCGTCGACAGCTACATGAAGTCCTATCTGGGTTTCTGTATGTTAGTACGATTCAGAAATGAAAGTCTAGGCACACGGCAGAATGGTCACATACCTGGCCTTTGAAGTTCTCAACCGCCACTTTCAAATCTTGAAGCTCGCCAAGAAATCCTTCGAGCTCATCTACCATACTGCTAATTTTATGGAGTGTTGTCTCTGTGCGACTCGGAAGACCTTCATATGAAGGCCTAATGATCAAACCCGAATCTCGAGCCTCGAATCGGCGAATTGAATCTACCGTCTTCGAAAGCGCGGTTATGAGCCTCGTTAAGAGATCAGTGGTCTTCCAGACCCAACTCTCGCTCATTTCAACTGCTTCCGAGTGACCGTCGGCGGTGCCCAAAGTCGGCTTCTTTCGCATAAGCGGTATGTGAGGATTTGCAAGCTGGGAACAGATCACAGATTAGTATAAAGTAGAGCAACAAGACAGCGCGTGTTCATTCGCGTAAACATAATAACATCTTGTGTAATGACTGAGTGGAAGAGTTTGAGAGACAATCATGTTGACAAACTCAATGCCAAAATCCGTCATGGTTTTTATCAAGCAACGCAAACAACAGACTAGGATGAGAAAGGACAGGGAACCCAACTCACGTATGCATATATCCTGTCAGTGACCGTGTGTACAATCTTAGCCCACTCCTCTGTCCATCTTTGCATGCGGCATTTGAAAATAAGTAAGAAATATTCTCGGGGGTCGTTAAGGGATGTCCAATCTGCCGTCAGTTTTCCAATACTTATCGCATCCATGTCGCAATTGAAATCGTCTGATGGGTCTTCGTTGACGTAATACTTCAAGGTGTCTTCGTTGTTACCGTCGGTATCATCTTCATAGAAGTAGGTATCATTCAAACAATATGCAGTCCACGCATTTACACTCCATCCTGTAATGACCAGTGATGTATGGCATTCGTGCAGGTAGTCGAAATTTGCTGGATTCTCGCAAGCTTTTGAAAGGAACGACAAGTTGTGAGACTTCCGAAGTGGTTCGCCATCAAAAGTGGAGCGCGAGTCGGTCTGAATGGTTGGGCCATGTTTCCAAGCAAAGAATGGGACGTTGAACTCGAGGGTGAACGATTTATCGCCCAGCTGGAAAGATGCATTAACTATCAGCTTTTGTCACGGTGGTGTGAGTTAAGGAGCAACTCACACCAAAATCAACGCAAACAGACGCGTCTCTTTTAAGGTGCTTAAAAAGCAACCTTGCAATGATGGGCGCCTGCTGTTTGGGGGAAGTCAAAGCCAAAACACCCAGAGTGGACGCATGGGGATTTGGCAAATAACTACTACTGTTAGTCGTTTGATGACAAGATTTATAATCCAAGCTACCTACATGCATCTGATATCGGTGTTACTGCAACCGTCTTCCACAAACCGCTGGCAAGAACATGTGTTTAGAAAAGTTTCTGTGAAGGGGAAAGGACTGGATATATTAACGCACCTTTAGCTTCAGCGCGTTTTCGAATGCTTTGGTTGACATAAGCTCGTTATGTATGCGTAACGTGTTTTTGCCGTTACGACTGTGAAGCCATACTGACAGTCCGCTGGGGCCTTCGTAGGTGCCATCCCTGATCTTTTCAAAAATGTTCCGGGGAAAAACGTTTCGGAAGACAGGGAGCTCGTAATCGAGTCTGGGAGAGTGATCAGGGATGTCTAAAAATACTTCTAGTAAATCTCGATCAGCAGTACAGGCTGCTGTTATTCCGCTGATAAAAGATTCATTTCCCCATTGCTTTGAGATTGTTGGGCGATCCCAAACAAATGCCCGAGGCGCATGGGTCCGTTGTGGTGTATGGCGCCACGGCGTGTGCATGATGTTTGAGGAATCAAGATTGTCACTTTTTGAGACAAAGCATCTCCATACTTCAACAGTTTTCAAGACGTCCACCTGGGTTTATAATGAGAAAAAGACACACACTCTGGTTCCGAGTATAAGACCTAGCCTCCTACGATGTTGGGCACATTGATCTTCTTCAACCCGATCGCCGCCCAATTCCACTACTCTCGTCTCGATTCCGCAGGCAACGCCCGAATCCTGCCGAAAGTCCTTGTGACGAAGGGGTGTGCTTGAAGTGCAGAAAAAGAGGGGATTTGTCGCGAGATTTCGGCATCGCGAAAGTAAGGTACTTTTGCGCATGAGTAGCCTCTTGGTCGATGATATCCATTGGTGATTGTTCGACAGTCGTCTTCCAAAGCCTGAGACCGCTGGATTGTGACAAAATAGAGGGGTACCTTTCTCCATGTCTACTTTAGGCGCCACCGCCAGCCCCACTATGTCGCTTTTAACCGTCGACTACAAGATAGGCTCCAATACCCTTCTGAAGACAGGTGATACAGCTTAGCCGCCAGCACCAATTCATTTCGTGATCACCATGCAGAGGCTTTGAAAGCAGCCTTGGCGATTGGGTGTCATCCAATCCAAAAACGAGGCTTCCGAAGGCAGCCAGGCAAGGCAAACCCGCACATAAGTGAGAAAAGGCCCCATATTTGCACATTTTATGCCATTTGATTGCATTACGAAAACAGGTCACCACTCTGGCATATGATTGCCACGCGCTCACAAGGTATAGAAGAGTTTAGTAGCTTGAAGCTTAGCAGAGGAACCTGTATGGCGGAGCGACAATTGTGTGGCACCAGCGCAGCTATATAAAGAGGCCTTCTCATTCCCTGAAGGATGAGAAGGCCAGAGACGAATGAGAGTCACCCTTCACACCCACCTTCTCATGCACCGGTGCCCAGCCACTGACGACCACCTCACTCTATGACGCACACTCCTGGCAGTAACGAATGAAAATTACTGTAGTCCGATCAGTCAAACGGGCCTATGGTGCCTCAAATCATCTGACTTGTATTCTTTGGTCGCTACACTAACGTGTCGCCAACCGTCCGTCCGTCCGTCCCATGTCTAGCTTATTATTAAGCATGCGTACATTTCCTTTCTGTCTACTTGAAGACTCGCACTGTGCACAAGGTACAGCGTCTTGAATTGCTATGATTTACCGAAACAGAGCTTTGACAGCTAAATATTGATGGGTAAGCACTAGGTTTGCATCGGTTGTGCTACAATCGCGTGGCTCAGCAGGTGTCTTGCTGTAAGCCAATCAATTTGAAAGAAAGCCTCAGAGCTGCCAAGCCAGTTGTAGAATGTGACAAACAGGGCCCGAGGCCTGAGGATAACACCAGGCTTTGAATCTAGTCTATTCCATTGATAGTCCGCGTACTGTTAGGATTGATTTCTTAACATCAGCTTGATGAAAAATTCGCGTTCAATTCTGCTCATTAGCAAAGAAAAGTTTGCTTTTATTACATCATCAAAATTCGGAGGGTCTTCAAGCGTGGGTAGGCCCTGTCGCCCCCGCACGACCGAGCCAGATACGCCCCCGTTGCCTATGCCAGTGAATTGAGATGAGACTAGAACATTGCGCATCCGTTCTCTCTGACTAACCAATAGATAGAAAAAGGTCGAGAAGAAGAGACTACTCTGTAGGAGTTGAGTTGTGAGAGGCAAATGCAAAAGCTATCTTACAAAGCGAACATAGATCCTGATTCATCATGACGTTTTTAAACAATGAGCCTGACCGGAGCACTAAGGAGAACATGCTATAAAGTGAAGGAATAAGCACTGATGAAACCAAAAATGAGTAGAAAATATCACTATTATAACCTGCTTTTTGTGCTTATTCATCTGTTCGTCGTTGAATGATTCGTCTGCCGATCGATTGATGCGCCTCTCCTTTGATGGTGCACAAGAAAGCCTGGCCAGGGCAATGTCTCATGTAGGCAAAAGTCCTGATATGGTGTTCTCCAAGCTAAAAACAAAGAAGACCCCTCCTAAGGTATAGGCGTCTGCAACGCCCCGCCCTATTTCAATATGCAGTTGAAATCTGCTGGAAACCGAATCTGAAAAAGGGAACAGCACTGTGTGGGGGAATGAGGAGACTATGTTGCTGTTGTACTATTTAACCTAGGTAGTTCCCTTTTGAGAAAAATAACAGGCATCCATATCGGCTTGCCTGGAAACTGCTACTTGTGCATACAGTGCGGATTTCATACAAAGAGAGACTGTTATACTAAGGAGAGATAAAGCTATTTCCAAATCGAGAAATCCAGTAGCCAGACAGAAAGGAGCGTTAACAGACGGAGTGGGCTGTGAGAATGAGGTAGTTCTACAGTTCTGTTGCGGCGCCAAACACCAAGGGCCTGCATCACAGGGGGGGATATCCTATCGCCACAGTTACTTTCCACTAGATGCCTCATTTGTAGCTCTTTGCCTGCATTAGGAGTTGTTGGCTTGCATGGCCGATTCAACGCTTCACCTCCCTGCCGGCTTCGCTTCGACTTATGCTGTGGCATGTGTGCACATAGACGGACTTACATGTAGCCAGTTATGTGGTACCATGACCCGCTGGGGTGACTGTGTGTGGCTAGAGTTGGCTCGAATTTTGGTCTAAGGGGCCTTTTCCATCAAAAAAGATTAACTGGGGTTGCGTGGTGCAAAAATTTCTCAGAAGAGGCTGATCGTGTAACTTGGTTTCGGGCCATAGCGTGCGCAAATAGGTAACAGGTTTCGAATCATAATGGATATAGGGAGCGCCAACGGTGTTAGACACTAAATGCGAATTTTATGCACTGGGCAGTGTGCGCAACGTTGCTCTCCACAGTTGCGGCACCTCTCTAATTTGATTAACATGCCAGGTTCGCCGCATTGGCACTGGAAGGTACAAGTCAGCCATGAAACCATATACAGACGAAGTTGGCTGAGATGTTACTGACGCATTCCCAAATGTATGCTTGCTTTTTCTTCGGTGCGCGTTGTTGAATGCCGGACTGTAAACAATGGGCGGAGCCGTGGTTGGTATCGGCCAATTCGTTTTCGGAAATGAATCGAGCGTACTTAGATCCTTCAAAGTCGACATCGGTACCGTAGGTCAAGGGTTCCCAGTCACAAGACGGAGGCGAGGTTACCTCTATGGCGACATTACCCACAACATTCGGTAGCATACTGTCGACCGGGCAGCTGTCATTTGAACGCTCTAACGCCACTAATTGACGGTTGAATGTATCAAGAGTCGGCATCTAGTTGCTCGCCCAATTGATCTGCATGGCAGGCCTGAGATTTGTTGGCAAATCGTTGACGATGGTCATCAACAGGGGCATAGTATTGTTTTCCCAGCTGACGTTGTGCTGTGTACGTTGAGCGCATTGCCGTGAAGAAAAGCGGCATCAATTGAATGTGACTAGCGAATTATGCCAATATTGTAATACAGATTCAACTTCTTTTTCTGTCCGCTGGCCCTGGGTGGTTCTTTATGGGTTTATGGGTAGTTTCGTCTACGCAAACAATCTCGATATGGCAAGCGGTGAGTAGACCCCTAGCCACATTCTAACAACTTCTGAGCTATGTGGCCCGAGATATCGACGACATATGTGGAGAGCAACAAGGGAAAGCAAGTTTGGTCAAAGCATGGCAATAGTTGTAGCCCAGACACAACAATTTGCAACGGTATGTTAATGGATGCCCGTCGGACCTGCTGTGCTGCCTTGACGACATGTCTATATTCCCGACTCGGTGGGAGCAGCCTGTGTTTAATACGGCGATAAGGTTTAAGATCGATGTTCGCTGACTGGCAGGTGTAGGGAGCGCCAGGCGGCGCCAATATTGCCACTTGTTCGAGACTCGGATGGCCGGAGGGGCAGCCATGCAGGATTGCCGGCTTTTCCCAAGCCCGGTTAGTGCTGTGCGGCCAGTCAGGTTTGGGGCTAAACACAGATTAGAAAATGAATGTATTGCACATGAATGGTCGGTCAATAAGGTTGGCAAGCTCTTTTGGCCGCTCGCTTAG
Source organism: Colletotrichum coccodes (assembly GCA_020466075.1). Lineage (NCBI taxonomy): Eukaryota > Fungi > Ascomycota > Sordariomycetes > Glomerellales > Glomerellaceae > Colletotrichum > Colletotrichum coccodes. Next base: position 27,280 of record JAIMZG010000013.1, on the reverse strand, counting down.
GTCTTCCGGCAAAGTAGTACATATAGGCGCAGTGTTCTAATGTCTTGTCACAAAAGTGGACCCACGATTGCAGTGTTGCAATTGTGGTATATATGGGCATCTTGCCCTACGATATTTCTGAATACTTGGAATGGGTTGGCAGATGGCTGTGTCACCCTCGGTGACACGCATCACGTGATGACACACCATATTGAAAAAGACAAATAGTGCAGCGGGCATGATGTGAATTAGACTGCTTCATGTGGTGGTGCTCCAGCAAAATTTTGGTTTGCAATGCCGAAGGCATGCTGGTGTCTCATTGCTCAGATTGGCTGCCACCACCCTACCACACTGTCTATCATCCCCATAATTCCGGTCGTGACACGATTTCAAGCATGCACCTGGATAGAAGTCCCCAAGGACATAGGAGACTACCACCGCAGTGTTGGCCTATAGACAATTTGGCATTTCTTCTCTTATCACTTCGCTTATCAATAGCCTTCTTCTAAATCTTACTAGTACAGGCATTGGATGCCTTGTACCTGAGTAGTCTGCTGGAAAAAGCAACCTAAGTTACAGTGAAACTAGCCAACGATCAAATGTCTTTCTTTACTAGACGAGGCTTGCGTCCCCTGTTCCTCTCAGTTCGGCCCCCGTTTCGTATTGTTCACCGGCTTTAAAAAACACTCGTGAACACTGTACATCGCATTGGTTCAGAAGGCACGTGAAACAGCGGTGAGATGATTGGTATTGTTGGAATAGTGGGCAAAAGCAAGGCAATTGGGAATAGCCCGGCGTAGGCTCCGCCACGCTTGGAAGAGGTCAGCCACGCTCAGCCACAATTGGCGGGGTACTTCCTACTTCCAACGCGGCAGCCCACGCAACTTAGCTATTCACACTTCAAGCCTTCCACCTACTATTCTCACCGAGCAATTGCACCGATAATTGCTGTGGGAATTTGGTGATCATTTAAACCACCTGGTTGCCAAACCAACAGGTGTAATTTACTTCAGCTGCAGCTCCTGTTCGATGGTACTACCAGCATGCTCCAGGTTGTACTAGTCAACAATCCCATTTTTATTTCAGCTTCCGTGCGGCCCAAAACTGTGCGGAGTACGCGTTCTTCGTCAGCGCTTTCTCGTTGAACCCGTATACAGCCTCCTTTCCTCTGACTTTCTCTCCCTGCAGTGTCACATCGCCACACCGATCGCCGACATCCACGTACTCGAAGCCCATGTTCTTCGTCACTGCGACAATCTCATCCAGCGAGAGCTGAACGAACGGCCCGGTGCCCCAGAGAAGTGGCCCAAAGTTGACCCAATAACCGCCGGGCTTGAGTGACGCATGGATGGTGTCGAAGTAGCTCATGATGTTGCGAGCGGTGTCGATGAAGAAGTGCGTGACGACGACATCATACTGCCCCTTGTCCGCTTTGAACGCCGACGTGAAGTCGCCCTCGACCAGAAGTACGGAACTGGTGTTGACTCTGGCGTCGGGAAACGAGACGCCGCGGAACATGTCGGCCGTGGTGGCGTGGTGCGACCAGCTATCGACGAAGGGGTGGATAGCCTTGCTCCCCGGTCGAGGATGCGCCTCGAGGAAACGGTATGCGAGGTTCATGAACATCGACCACTCGTTGAGGGTTACTTCGAACCCGCCCAGAGCCGCGACTTCGTGGCCCAGCCGCCCCACACCCGAGCCGGGGAACAGGGCTTTGACATCTCCGGCGGACCGGTCCGGGAACAGGGTTTGCAGCGTGTGGATGAGACACGGGAACGCATCATTGCGCTCACCGAGGCCCGCCGTGGACCAGTCCCGCACGAAGTGCTTAAGCGCTTGGGACGAACTGACCCGGTCAGCTGGCTGGCCCGCATCATCCTTGGCTTTGCTGTGGTCCGCCAGCTCCTTGTGCGTGATGCCGTAGAACTCCAGCGCAGTCTCAACGATTTCGTTGCACAGTTGCTGGTTGAGGTCGAGGAGCTGCTCCGCAGTCTCAAACTTTTGTGAGTAGCCAATCGTCTTCTCAAGAACCTGTTCGTTGTTTCGGTCAGAGCCCCGGTGAGGGAAGAGTAAATCGATCCGCGGGGCATCGCGACTCACTGCTTTCTGGGCCTTGGACACGTGCCTGTACAGCCCTTTCCACCGGTCGAGCTCGGCCATCTGACGCGGCTTGTACCGACTGAAGCCAAAGAGGGCTTCCAGTAGCCGGTGCCGCGGATGGTTCGTGTCCCACTTCCCGTGAGACTTGCTCATGCGCTTCAGGAGGTTTTTCTTCTCCTGCTCATGGCGGGGGCTCGGCTTCTCCGGTACGTCTTCGACCGTGACCGTCACTTCATGAAGCTCGAAGAACGAATCGACGGGCATCTAGGCCAATCATCAGCTTGCGGGTTCCGATCTGATGGCTAACGGCACTGTTGTCTCATATCATCGGGCGTACTCACCGACGCCAAGATCTTTTCCTTGCCTGGTCCATCCCCGACCGCAACCTTGCTGCCCGCGCCTTCGTTGCCAGCATCAGCTTCGCTTCCTGTCGAAAGGACTCCGCACGCAAGGCTTAGTACGAGCCATGTGGCCGGGTGAGACAGCAGCATGGTGACTGCTCGGTAAGTCGCTCCGTGGGTGGAGACGACGGTGAGGATCGGTGAGCACCTGAGTCGCGGGAATAGAGTTGTGAGAGGTGAATCAGGAGGGGACGAGTGGAGGAAGCCGTATGATCTAGCCCCCAACGTTCTCTGTCCCTATGACCGGGTTGGATTTCGCAAGTTTTGCAACGGACGAGAAATCGCAGCAAGGGGCTGGACGTTGAAGGAAATTAAGAATGAGTGCATTAAACACCGAGTACCTTGATGGTCTGCCAAGACTCCAAAATGTGGAATAATCGACCACCAACGATCCAACCAACTCTTGTGGTTTAGCTTCATGTTTGTCCAGTCCAAAAAGGCCCTGTATCCCGGCCCCATACAAAACATCGGTCCTGTTCCTACTTTCATGCCTTCCGCCCATTGTTCATCGTGATCGTGCCCCGTTGGTCCCGTTCGTGAGCTTCCCATTCGCAGTGACGGCGTCTTCGCGCAGGTACTCGTTCAACCGGTCGCGCGTCTTGCAGTTCTCCAACGCAAAGCTCGCCGCCAGCTCCTCGAGCTCCGCCTCCGTCTTGCCCCGGAACAGCTCTGCAAACTCCCACCCGGCGTACTCGCTCATCAGGCACTCGCGCACGACGCGCTCGACCTGCCGGTCGAACGTCCAGACCTTGGGGTACTTCTTGTTGTGCAGGTGCTCGGGGATCATCTCCTTGAGCTTCGCGATGAAGGGCGCGTACACCTCGTTGTCGACGCCGCTCTTGTCGACGCATCCCCAGAAGTCGAGCCCGTTGCGCTGCTTCTTCTCCACAAACGGCTGGATGAGGCGCATGTAGGCACTCTCCGGGTCGAGGTAGACCATGCCCTGGTACCCGATGTCCTTGTACAGCCAGATGCTCCACGAGATCCCGCCAATCTCGCGGTAGATGGCGAGCTGCTCCTTGAGCAGGGCGAAGCGCTTCTCGTTGGTCGCGGCGGCGTCCGGGTCCGTCTTCGGGTTCTGGTAGACAGGACCCCACTCGCCGTTCCAGATGGGCACGCCGGCCTGTTGCATGAATTCCACCTTGCGCTGGAGGCTATGGCGCAGCTTCTGCTTCTGCTCCTCTGTGCCCTCGTACTGCTCCGGGAGAGGGAACCCCATCATGCTGTAGTCGTGGCAGCTGTAGACGCTGTTGGGCAACGTCTTTTCGGGCGAGAATGCCGAGAAGTCCATGGCATACGTGTTGCCGTCGAGGAAGAGGATGTGGTCCGGGTCGATGGCGCGGATGGCCTTCTCTGCCCTCTCGTACCAAGCAATCAAACGAGTGTGCTCAGGGTCCGCGGGCTCGTTGAGTGGGTTGTATCCCGCGACGACCTTGTTTCCGGCATAGTGGCGAGCAAGCGCTTCCCACAGCTGAATCGCGCGATCTTGGAAATCCTTGAACTCCCAGAACAAGGCCCTGCTGAGTCCCGAGTCGCTGTGCCAGTCCTGGTTCTGCCCGCCTTGCACTGCGTGCAAATCAAGGATGACGTAGATGTTGTATTTGGCGCATATGTTCACGATGCGATCGAGGAGTTCGAATCCGGACTTCTTGATCACGCTCGGATTATCGTCATCCATGAAATGACGGTAGTTGAAGGGTATCCTTAGGCAATTCAGGCCTAATGATGCGTACAAGGCGGCATCTGCGTCTGTGAAGAAGTGGTGGATGAGACGGGAGAAGAAAAAGTCGGCCTTCTCCTTGCCAAGGACCTCCGTTAAGGCTGCTCTGTGCTCATGCTCGTGGCCAGCGTAGCCGGAGATGAAATTCTCCATGTTGAGCATGCCGCCGATGGCGGCACCCTTGAGAAGAATCTCGTTTCCATTTTCGTCAACGATCTTTGTGCCACTGACACGTAGCAGCGTGAGGGGAGGGTTTGATGTGTGTGTTGACATTGTCACGATGGTGAGTTGGTATGAGATTTGGGCTTGAGGAGTCTTCTACGCTGGCCAGCCATTTCCCTCGAGACCAATGCTTTATACCCGTCGGCATTGCGAGGAGGCCAAGATGGTGGATCGACGGGTTGACGCCGATCCAGTAATGCTATCCTCTCACGAGGTTGATCCAGTGTCATCGTGCATCGCTGGGTGAGCATGGCTGTCTAAACCCCCGAGTGCTTTACGAGCGACATTCCGCGAAGGTGGGTTGATGTGGGGTCTGGCATCCCCGGCTAGTGGGACACAGGGGTTTGCGATTCGCGTGTGACTTGGTGCTGGGGATTGCTTAATGCCGGCCGTACTATGGCCATTCTCCCTCGCCTGTCCATCTGGGAGTGTGCAGTTTTCGACGCGTCACGTTGGTCCCGGTACGCAGCAACTACCGTATGCCGAGCATCGACTGAGTTGTATTTAGCCTGAATTAATCAATCGAGGGGTATCAACAGTCAATGACCACGGCCCGTGGGCTCGGGTCTCCTAAGCTTGGCTAAACACGCATGCGATGAGCTGATGGAGACGGTGCCGCAAACATGGCGCACGACTTCTCCAACACGCGTCGTGTTCTCTCCATTACCCGCGTTTCACACTCCCAGAAGGCGAGAAGATCAATCACCTCCTCGAGAGCTTCGTACCAACCAGACGGTAGCGACAAGGTTCCCTGGTTCGACTGTGAGAGGATCGCCGATGCAGCCAATACCATGGCGCTTCGTGAGCAAGATCGCATCATTGGCAGCGTCCCGTGATGTCGATGCCTGTACCCCAGTCGATTGATGACAAGGCGGTAGAGGTGGTTGTCGAGGCCTTTCTGTGCCAGTTCTATCGTGCTCGACGAAACCACCTCCCGAGGTAGGTCAGGATTCGCCCCAAGGCTATCGAGAACCGCGGTCGTGAAAGGCCAGTAGATCAGCTCATAAAGGTTCATGGCATGACCTCGGAGCACGAATCTACAAACGTCGTCATCCTCCGCAGGCTCGGAAAATGACAGACTCGGCGGTAGCGAGGCTATCCATTCTCGTGCCTGTTCCTCGTACTGCGGCACTGCTGTAGCCATTGCTGAAAGGTATGCTTGACGCGTGGGATACTCCTTCTGTAGGCCTACCATTTCGGCGCTTATCCGCGAAGCAAGCCGGCGGAGAGATATTTCGGCTAGATAGAAATACCAAGAAGTCCTTTCGCGAGCTAAACGCGGATCCGCTGCCGCCTCAACTTCCGCCCGGGGGGGTGGAGGCGTCGGGAAGAAAGGCGGGTAAAAAGCCAGCTCTTGGTCGCTGAGGGAAAAGTCCGGGAGGTAGAGATCTCCTCGCATCTCCCGTTCGGACTTCCACGACGACCAATATACTGCCTGCTGGAGCGTATCGATCGAGTAGTTCTGCGAGTCGTTGCCCGATTCCGCGTTGCTGTGGTAGCGTTGTTGAGCTTCAGGGGTAAGAAAGGATAGTTGCTGGCAGCTAGCCAGCGCCTGCACAAAGTACCTCCACGCCTTCATAGGCTGGAAGACGCACATCATGTAAACCCCTGACAAGAAGAGGCACTGTGCCGCAATAACATCGTCCGACGAGAGCAGGATCCCCAGCCGCTTCTGGGCAGCCTCGAAAAATGCTTTAGCGTTGGCATGAGCTGGAGACCCAGGCATTGTCTCATGACTCGGGCCGAAAGGCGTGGCCAGGTACCCTAACGCGCAAATGAGGAGCGACAAGCAGGATTCGGAAGACCAATCGATGCCGTTTAGGACTATATGCGATACCATCTTCCGGGTAGCGGTCTCGTCAAGTATCGGGTTCTTGACATGGACGTAGCTGAAGAAGTTGTCTAACAGATCGTTGATACGCCGCGGCTCCAGATCCAGCGCCCCGATAATGGACATTGGAGAATTCGCGGCGATTGAAGCGTTGTCAACATGCAGTGACACATTTTCGACCTCGATGCTATTATCGAACTTCCGGAAGATGGCCCAAGACATGACATGTTCCGGCCTTGGGGGGATGATCATGGCAAGCTGAATGGGAGGCCCCACTGATGGTGCTTCCACCCGACGCTCGACCGGGGCCTCAACCACTCTCGTCTTGTGGCTCGGCGATTCATCGACTGACACGGATCGCATCAACTCTTCGAGATCATCGAGTCGTTCCAAGATCTTCAGGCTAGCCGGGTCGAAACTTGAAAGGTCGACAGGCGATTGGATGCAAGTGGCTCCGACCTTCAGGCAGAAAGAGCATGACGGCTTGAGATTGTCGCATTTCGTCCTCCGAGCTCGACATACTTGGCATGCTCTGACAGCTCTCTTCCGCTGATAGAACGCAGTTCCGCGTGCTGCTGGGCGAGTGCTGGTCTTGGCCGCGGACTGCACCGGCTGGCTCCGGTCTGGGTCCGGTTCTTCAGGGGCTGAAGACACGTGATTGTCCGGGGCAGATGGGTCTGCCATCAGGGAATGGGACGGGGAATCAGGTCTTCAGTGATACGAATTCGTGGGGAGAAACAAACTAGTTCCGGAAGGCGTTTGTGGGTTGCGCCGAGACCGTAGATGAGGTGAAAGCTGGGGAATGGACTGGGAAGAACGTCGCGGAGTGTCGCCTTTAATGTTCTTTTCCTCCTCGACCAACAAAATCCTACGCTAGCCCGAAGTAGATTGCGGGGAAAGTCTGGGGCTCCATACCGATACTGAAGGCACGTACCTGTCATTCCACGGGCTCGGATTTTTGCACCGATTGTCTCGGCTTAACGCGGAGGCGCGTGGACTGACTTCGAGTGGTGGCCCAGGCCAGATTAGGCCTGGCTCATCATGATTGTGGCTTAACGAGTCGCGGAATATCGCTTTTACCTTGTCTTTTTACTATAGGCCGAATGACCTCAACACAACTAACTTGAGACTTTGCAACCATCACGAATCGGGAGAATCAACAGCCTGATGGCCGTGTGAACGAGGAACTGGAGATGAGTATAACTTCTTGGTGTTCCCCGGAATCTCTGGCATGATCTCCGTGTCTTCCCCACCACCTTCTCGGTTTCGACTAATTCTCAGTTTGCACACCGAGTAAACCCCTGAAGGACTTGTCAAAAGGCTTCTTGGAAGGCGTGCCAAGTCTCAGCAACTATGGCGGAAAAGGACGATGTCACTGACCACTTGGAGGCAAGTGTGTCGCACCACGATGCGAAAGGGGGCGCTATTGCGATGACGAACCAGCAAGAACACGACCTTACGGTTCGTGAGGTCTTCAAAAACCACAAGGCCATTGTCTGGTGGTGCTTCTACTGGGCGATGGCTGCCATTGGATGGTAAGTCTTTTTCTGCTTCCTTGTAGTTGGTTCTGGAGTCGTGATGGACTGACCAACATTTTCACAGGGGCTTCGACGCACAAATCAACGGTGCCATGATCTCCGTGGCATCATTCCGCCGAGATTTCGGGTACGAAACTTCCCCAGCCAACTCTCTTGGTCACCAGAAGATGAACAGACGAGATTCACCGAGTCGATAGACTGACCCCAAGCTTTGAACAGATACGTCCTCGACGGCGAAGCGATTCTACCAGCGGATTGGCAATCGGCCTTCAACATCATCAGTACGGTCGGCCAATTCTTCGGAGGCTTTGCCTGCAGTTGGCTCGCAGACAGGATCGGCCGCAAGAACTCCCTGCTAATGGGGGTCGCTATCTGCGCTGGCGGCTGTGTCGGCGAAATCCTCTCGCACACCAGAGTGGCCTTCCTCTTTTCCAAGTTGATTCTCGGACTCGGCCTGGGGTTCTACCTCACTCTTGCCCCTCTGGCGTGCAGTGAGCTCGCTCCAGTAGCCCTCCGAGGTTACGCCACGGCCGGCGTCAACCTGGGCATTGCCATCGGTCAGCTCCTTTCCAACGCAGTCGTCAAGGCTTTCGGAGAGCGTTCCGACCGCTGGGCCTACCGCGGACCTTTCGCCACCCAGCTCTTCTTCGTCCTCTTCCTCGCCGTCTGCCTGCCCTTCGCCCCCGAGACACCATGGTACCTCGTCCGAAAGGATAAGCTCGAGCAAGCGACCAAGTCCCTCCGGAAGCTATACGGGCCCGATTACGATGTCAACTCGAGACTGTCGGGAATAATCGCGACCATAGAGGAGGAGAACGCCCACCAGACTCACGAACTGGGTTTCGTCGATTGCTTCAGAGGTACCAACCTCCTTCGCACGGGTATCTCGACTGGCGTCTTTCTCTGCCAACACCTGGTCGGCATCGTCTTCGTTCTAGGTTTGTACAAACATCCTCAATTAGCTCTAACAGGGGCTGATCATCCTCGACTCAGGTTACTCCACATACTTCTTCCAGTTGGCCAATCTCGACGTCTCCAAGTCCTTCGACCTTGGCGTGGGTGTCACCGCCTGTGGTGTGCTCGGAAACATGGTCAGCTGGTTCGTCGTTGAGTCTTTCGGTCGGCGAAAGATCTTTATCTCTGGCATGGCATCTCTGACTGCGCTCCTGGTCCTCATCGGAATTATGGACGTCGTCCCGACCGACGCCGCCAAGTGGGTACAGGCCGCTTGTACTGTCGTTTTCGCCTTTGTTTATTTCCTGACCATCGGTGCCATGGCTTTCGCCGTTCTCGGAGAGGCTTCCAGCACTGCTCTACGTGCCAAAACCATGGCTCTGGCTACCGCGACACAAGCTGTGTGTGGCCTGGTCATGAACTTTGCGATCCCTTACATGGTCAACCCCGATGAAGGGAACTTGAATGGCAAGGTAGGGTTTGTCTTTGGTGGATTGGCGTTCATCGGTACCATCGGGAGCTTCTTCTACGTCCCCGAACTCAAGGGCAAGACCTTCGATGAGATTGACCGCCTCTTCGCGGCGAAAGTGCCACCAAGGAAGATGGGCGAAATGTAGGCTCACAAAGACCAGAAAACAAGTCTGCGAAGCTTCATTCCAAGAAGCCTTGGCTAGCAATTAATCATGATAAACTCTATAATCAAATGTTCTTTAAAGCGTTTAGGCTTATTCAGTGGAAGATGCATCTGAGAATTCGGTGAATGTCGGCGGGAAGGATTATATATGTATACTAGCTGAAAAAGACGATCTGCCTAAGATTTGTGCATGAAATTTGCATGGTGAACACGCAGAGACCCAAGCTAGGAGAGCTTGTAATAAAGCTCCTTCGTAGCAGCGCAACCTCCTACTCCAACGATTCTGCTATCGCAAGCTTCTGCTCGGACTACCTCTCACTAGATGACGTTGAGTTTCCTAGTTGGCTCCGGCATATCGAATATTCGGCTGCGGCGGAGCCTCCATTCCCTTGCCGAGGAAATAGTCAACATGATGCGACTGCATATACCCCTTCACCGTCATGGCGTTGCGATACGCCGGGTTATGGGCCAGCGTGTACAATCGAATATCGCTGGGCTTGTCCGTGGTAAAGACGAGCAACTCATCCGCGGCCGCGTTGGTGACAATAACCTCCTCCCTCCAGTCCCCCAGAATGTCTCCGATGAAGTTTGGGTTCCTCCCGAACAATACACCGCCGTAATCGCTGACTCTTAGAATTCGGGGGAGACGGTTTGAGGGAGTGGGGTTCTCCCAATCCCACTTCTCAAACTTACCATCGTTGAACAGCTCCAACAGCTCGTCTCCATCCCACCAGAGACCGAAATGAGGCCACGGCGCAAGCCCGGTGTCTGACTCGGTCAGCTCATTCTCCTTGGCGTTATAGACCCCGGAAAACGACCAGACTTCCATGCCGGGATGCGTGGGGTCGATGTCGCCAACCATGCCGCGGCCGATGTCACTTTCGTTGTCCCCGTAGTGTTTCCAGATGATTTCTCCCGACGACCCGTCGTAATAGTACTCGTACAGAAAGTCGGGATTCCGCTGCTGCACGCCGTATCCCTGGAGGCCGTCGCGGTCGGGATCGATCTTGGCAAGGTGAAAACGGTCGCCGTGGACAACACCCTGGTCGCCGAGGGTGTACCGCTCCGTTCCGTCGCCGTTGAGCGCAAACCCAATTTCGAGGACTTCGTCCTTGCCGTCTCCGTCCACGTCGATGATACGGGTGTTGTGCCCGTCGGGAAAGTCTTTGTTGCCACGGTCCCACTTCCATTTCTGTTCAAGAGACTCGCCATCGAAAGTCCAGGTGACATACATCAGATTAAACCCGGCGGACCCAATGCGGTTCTTCATAAATGCTACCAGGTGAGGCGTTTCACCGTCTAGAAATCCGGCACCCAAGCGGGCGGCGACTGGGCCATCCGAGATGTAGTCCGTAGGAACCGGGGCAGAGGCGCGAAGTGCCCCCGTCAGCCCGTCAATGATGGCCATAAACTGATGATTGTCGGTCTGTCCATCGTCAAAGGTCATTCCATCTCCAAACTTTACGCCGTTGGCGATCCGCACCACGACTTCGGCCCGTCCGTCGCTGTCGAAATCGAACACAGTAACGCCGTCCCAGTGACCAACGTCGATGGTCGAAGACCCAGGTTCAATGTTGTTCTGGTTCTCACTGTTCGGGCCCAAGTTGACGTCCCAGAGGAAGGTTCCGTTACCGGTGTAAGCTTCGATGGTCTGAGGCGAAGTTTGTCGGTCGAGGACGTAATCCCACTCGCCGTCGCCATCAAGATCGCCCACCCAGACGAACTTGACGGCACCACCACTGCGAATAGGAATTCGGACGACGGGTTCAACTGCGTTATCGGCGGGCAGACTGAACGACCCGCTGCCATCTTGTTCCTCGCCGTTAACAACTGGCCGTACAACATAGGTGTTGTCTTGGCTCGCGTCCGCAGTAGAGTCGAGGAAATTGGTGCCGCCGGTGAGCACCTCGTCATTGAGCTTTGCTGGAGAACCGCCCACGTCGCGATAGACGTTGAAACCGATTCCTTGAGGGTCGAGACCGAGAAGCCTCCAAGTAACTAAGACATTTTCCTCGCTTGCGCGGACGGCTACCACACCTCGGCCGAGGTTTTCCAAGGGCCGAGCCGCCTGTGCCAAGAGGGCACAAGTCAGGATGAGTGGGACCGGTAGAAAAGACGGAAGCTTCATGGTGCCGACATGCGGTGGTTACAAAATCGCAAGGAACCTTGGCGGGTGCTGGCTGGTGTCGTTTGGCTTTGACAATGAGTCCTGGTTGCTGGCGATAATGCCTCCTTTTTATACCAGAGCACCGACGGCAGGTTGTCTGAGCAATCTGGTTGCTCCCCAGCCCGGAGTCTCGATAGCCCATTTTCGGATCCCCTTTCAGTCTCTTCACGATCCTTCAATCTTGCGAAGGTTTGTGGAGGTGTTGACAAGCCCGTTTGTGCAGCTCGGCAGATGTCGCGGGCGATCTGCACAATGTCACGCAGCCACGGCATTTCTCAGTAACGAAAGACCGCCATTGGAGGAGTAACTACTCGCCAACCTTGGCAAGCAACAATGTGTGCTGTATTGCCCTGACGTCAAACCCCCATCCGCGCCACATCACCCGAGGAGCGAGTCATATAATCAAGGCGACAGTGAACAAAGCTGCCGTCGTCGGTTGATTTGGCCCGGATTGTCGGACTATTGACCTGGGGTCCCCATGGGGTAAACGGTTCTCCACGTTGGCCTGCTGCACCCCACAATTGTCATGTTGAGTGCCGGTCTCGTATTTCTGTTTCGTTAAGCATCACAAGATTATCATATTGCCTATCTGCATTGCTCCGGTCTCCTGGTTTTGTATCGGAATGATTTCATTCCACTCTTTTGTACTATATCCCGCATCACTGAGCATGTTCGGTGCGACTAAGACGGGTTGCCTTGGATTACAACACAACAAATTCTCCATTGAACCAGTCGGTTTGTAGATATCCTGGTGCCCGTCACTAGTTCTTGGGTGTCTTGAATGACGACTAAGGCCTCTAAACCCAATCGGAATCATGGTCATGGGCGAATGTTGCGAAAACGCAAATACCAGGACGTTTGACATGAGACTGGCAGGCGACGTGTACCTTCATCCTCGTAACCAAAGTTTCGTTCTTGACTTCGCTTGTCTTACCGCCAATCCCGCTACGAACCCTTCGCAGCTTCGACTTGCTCCATGAGACCCCCAACATCGTTTTCACGGCTTGCGAGCTCCGTACGGACCAGCGCCTCAACCCAGTCCCCTCTAGGAATGAAGAGCGCCTCAAAGGGCTCAGGAGCAATAACAATACCCATCGACGGCATTTCCATCGGATCAATCACCTTCTTCTTCAACGTGACCGGATCAGTCGGCGCCTCCATCTCGAAAGCCCACAGCAGCCGCGCAAACATGATCCAGAGACCCTCTCTGCCCACGTGCTACCCGGACATAGCCGCCTCCCGTACCCAAACGAAGTCTTGGGCAGGTCGTCCCTCTCGAGCCACCTCTCTGGTTTGAAGTCGTCGCTGTCCGCGCCGAAGGCCTCCTTGTCTCTGGTGATCGCCCACTGAGAGGCGACCACTGTGGCCCCTTTGGGAACTTGGTAGCCCATGTACTCGTCCTCTTCTGCCGCGGCGTGATCCATTCCGGCCGGGAGGATGGGCCGCCATCTTAGCACCTCTTCTATCACGGCGTCTATGAATGGCAGTCGTGGTCTGTCCTCGTACACAGGCAAGCGCTCGAGGCCCACAACCTCATCCAGCATGGCCTGCGCCTTGTGCATCATGTGCGGGTAGGTGATCATGGCAACGACAAACCAGCAGAGGATGGACACGCTGGTCTCGCCGTTGGCAAGCGTCAGTGTCCCCGCGACCCACGCCATCTCGGTTTCGCTCATTCCTGTGCTGAGGCGTCCAGCGCTGCTGGCGACCTGCTTGCTGATGTTGTACCCGGGCTGATTCAATGCTCTACGGAAGTTGGCCAGGTGATGCGAGGCCTCGCTCTCGTGGTATTCTTTGGCGGCTCGTTTCCACGGAGAAATGCAATACGGGACATGCTTGAGCCAGGTGAAGGTGTCGATCCAGGGAGGGGTGGTCTTAATGACCACCGACGTGGAACAGGTGTTGAAGAAGTCCATCTCTTCTTCGGTACCAGGCTGTCCTTTTAACAGGCGATAACCCCATACGATCAAACTCATGGCGCTGGCGGACGCACGCCGAAATTCCCAGTGAGGGTTCTGAGGAACAACGCCGGCCGAAAGCTTCTCGCCAACCCTTTCTCCGCCCGTCTTCGGCTTGCCCTCCGAAAGCATGTCGTTGAGGAGCTGCAACGACTCTAGTTCCTGGATCGGTTGGTAGAGCATTGCCGAGCGGGGGTTCAGACCGTGGACGTGTAGACGCTGGTGGAGACGAAGCTGGGGATCATATTGACGAAAGAGCATGTTATATCCCTTCGAGACGAGCTCGCTGGCCATGAAGCTAAAGGAGCGTCCGGAGTAGTTACTGGCGCGCTTGTTTAGGAGTTCGTGGGCGGCGTCGACGGTGGTCAAGATGATCACTGGCCGTCCGGCCATGTTGATGTGGATGACCGGGCCGTAGATTTGTCTCCACTGGTAATGGGTCAGCCAGCTGAGGTGCAGCGGGTTGTTGAAGAGGTTTCCGAGGAGAGGGACCTGTGGTGGTCCAGGCGGCAGAGGCAACTTTGAGTACCGCCGCCGAGCATGTCGTAGACGAGAGATGAGTAGATAAACACCGAAGGAGGCGATGAGCAATAAAGGAAAGAGAATCGAGAGGGGCTTGGAGGAGAACTTGTCGCGGTCCACGGTCGGGTTCTTCATCGTTTCTGGTGGGGTCGATTGAGGAAGTCGGCAGAATGTGAGCTTTTCGGTCACACGAAAGGTTAGGTGATGAGGCGCTGGGTCGACTTCATTTCGATGTACTTCCTCTCTATATATATCTCCGTGACCATCGTCTCTGGTATTTGACGTGCCTGGTACAGAAGACGCATGGCACGTCGCTTTTGCTGTTCGTGCCCGCATGCCTTGGTTCTCACCTACACGTCGTGGAACGGACTTGGCTCATGAACGACGGCACAAATCACGCCAGTGACGACCGCTGCGTAGCTCTTCATTGGTTGCCTGGCGCCAGATCTTCGTGCAGAGGCATGTCTGATGAGGCAATGCTATTGTCTAGCGCAGCACATGGCATGTGTGATTGGTAGTTTGTGGATGATATTCACGTCGCCACTCGTGTCCCGCAGCGTAGTACCGCAGGCTCGGTTGAGAGGCACGTATAGGCTCAGGCAACGTTCCACTTTCAGATTGGCTCTTATCGTTTGCTCTTTTCCAAAACCAAAATGAGTTAATACATCCGCCAGATACCCATTATGAAAAGTTGGTCCGCCATACAAGTCAGTGATTGCAAAGTAGCGCCGGCAACTGCGGGAGTAGCCACATCCCGAATGCAGCCGGTAATCCTTTCCTGCTGGGCAGTTCCGCAAGTGCTTGGCCTGCAATCTCAAGCATTGCATTGCCTGCAATCGCCGTACCATTTCCATCTTGGCGATGCCTGCGAGGGAAGGCCTTTACTTCTTCCAATAGCTGCTCCTTCTTAGGTCGTATGCAGCCCGCATGCCAAAGGTCAAGAGACGATTAGGATGACTGCTCCCGAGGGGTAAAATGAATCTAGGCCGTTGCTGTGCGTGGTTTAATCTGTCAGTATATGTAGATCCTCTTGGGAATATTTATGTGGCCTTCGTGCGAGGACTACGACCTGGTTCATCTAAATGCAGCTAGATAGAAGACAGTCTGCCAAGTAAATCCGTGGATGGATATCCAAATGACGCCATGCGAATGCTTCCAGAAGAGCTGCAAGGCCATGCCTTCCGACAGTGGCCTTATCTTTTATCAACACGTGTTAATCAAGCTAATATTCTTGGAATTTCTCGGTTGATTACAATACCTGGGAGTTCTGTTTGATTCCAGTGTTCGAATTGCATGTATTCTTGGACGTTAGATCGCTTGCTCCATTCTTAAGAATCCGTCGTGCTGGCCAAACTATGCGTAGATAAAACGATATCATCGTCACATACCCGTGAGGTCACGCTTCCGTGTTGATGCTATGGCCGTCCTCTTGCGCGGTTAATTGAACAGCACCAGCCATGTCCTTAGTGAGGGCAATCCGAGCAAAAAGGAAGAACATCCCGCATAACGTCGTAGGCACCCGAATCATCATGCGCCCATTTCGAGAGAGGCTAAACCCTCACGTATCCCGAACAGTGGTATACTCTTGTTTCTTGTATATCAAATTTCCTATCCCGACTCAGTACTGGTGTCGAATCCTCCGAAATAGCCCTTATGAGCTTATGGACTGGCCTGGTTGAGTGATGGCTGTGACGCTAAAAAGCTCGGTGATTCCCGTCTGTGTCTGGCTACTCTGTCGCCGCGTCCCACACCATCCCCAGATTACTTAGCTCGGAGTAAACTCGCTTTTATGGTCCACGTCATAATCATGGATATTTCCTGCCTGTTATGAGTGTCACATGGACAGAAGGGGTTGTGGTAGTGGTGGCGTGGTCAAAACTCTTTTCAGTTTGGGGATGGCGAAGGGTCCTGGCAGTCATTCCGTGTCTTATCAACCAACTCACAAGCAATGAGGGAGAAGCATTTTTTGTGAAAATCCTGCTTTGGAAGCGTGGTTGCAAGAAACATTGCGTTGAACGACCACAATCGTTTTGTAACCCGATCCGTACCTGCCATGTATCACTAATGCCATACTCATTACGTGCCCCTAGAGAGCATCCCTAGCATATAGGACGCGATGGATAGTTGAATTCCGCGCCAACAACAAGAATAGATGGGTTTAGCATTCACACATGTTTCTTCCCCCGTATGTCAGGTAACTTCCGTTCGACCTAGCTTTCCAGGAGCCCAGGGATAGTCGCGCCTTAAGACTCATAGCAAGAACCACCGGAATTACACTCGAGACAAGACGAAAGGTCTTACACTGCCATCTTCTGAGACGTAAGACGACATGTTGATCGTCATGATCGGGATTGAGACCAATGAGGACTGAAATCGTCACTACCGTTGTCCTGCGCGTACCAGCCGTGCCCAGCATCGGAGCTCCGTTCTCATTGCGCAGCTCTATACACAAGGCAAGCTTATCATTTTTCACACTTTTTCCCAGACAGGCGACAAGACGTCTGCCCGACATGCCCGATTAGTACCATTCGTGGCCGTCAATTACTAATATTGCCCAGGCTTGTAGATTGGCAGTGGCAGGTTGCGCGTAACGTGGCACGCTGTAATGCAAGCGTGTCGAAACAAGTTGACGGCAATACATCAACAAAAACCCCAACCGTGATTTTGTCCTCAAACAGACTAGCCGCACCTCGTCCCTAAACAATGCCTCTCCCATTTAAACTCCGTCCCAGAAGTTCAGAGGCCACCAAAACAAATCCCAGGCTGACGGATACCCTCGCTCGCAATAATAAAACAATCCCAAGTGTGTCATCGCATCCATGGCCCGCGACGATTAGTCGTCCCCCCAGACGTTCCTCAGGGACGAAGGCTCATTACGGCCGGAACCGGCGCCTGTCCGGCCCCGATGGCCCTCACCAGTGGTGCCATAGCGCGGGCTGAGGTCGCGGTAGGTCACGGGCACGTCCGACTCATCGTCGCTGTCGTTATGTGCGGTGTTGGCGGCAGCTGCTACGGCAGCGGTCAAAAGAGGTCGGGTGCGCTCAAGTTCCTCGATGGGACGTTCGGACAAATGGCTCCAGCCCTGTGCCCACCATGCGTGTCTCCAATTACTGGCGCTCTGCACAAAGAGCAATGTGAGAACCTGGATTGGACATGGTCAGCCTCGGGTCTCTCGCCCGCGCCACGTGCTGGGGCGATGATATACCTGTAGAACGCCAACGACCACAACGATGCCCAGTTCGATGGCTGAGTTCCTCACCGCGACTCCCCGCCACGGGCCAATACACGCCGTGTCCCGGCTGAACTTTTCCACGCATTGTACGTCGCCGGTAAATGGCCAGCTACGGTCCTTGACGCTGTTCAATCCGCAGCAGTCAAGGCTGTCCTGGATACGTCGAATAGTTGACTCATCCTTGCCGGCAAACATGCGCTGCCAGCTTGTAGACAGAGCGCAGTTAGATCATCGCCGGGAAGGGCGGACTGCAGAAAGAGCACGGCGAGGGCGGTGGTCAGGATGCCCTGCAGAGCCTGGATGATAGCCGGGAAGAGCTGTTCGGCGCGTGCTGGAGAGTTGCCGGCGTTGAAGAGCAGGCGCGGGTAGTAAAAGGCGTTTATGGTGCCGAGGATGGGCAGCAGGATGGAAAGAAGGGACAAGAAGGGAGATATGGGGAGAGCGAGGTTGGTGCTTGAGATGTGGACGACGCTGCGAGATTGTCAGCACGAATGAGAAAACCGACGATGCCTGGCATAGCAACTTACGTGGCCGTCGTGAGGAGCCCGATGCAGATCTGCGGTGCAAATTGTTAGACATATTATGGGCTTCGGAGTAGGGGATGGCTTCAGTGGTTTACCAGGAGGAACACAATGCCCGGATTGACGATCATGGTGTGTGGATCTTCCACAAACGGATGCGTGGCGCCCGGACGCGGAGTTGATGTCGATGGAGCGAAGTTGACTGTCGAAACAAGATTAGAGAATAGGTGATGAGTGTCCAGCTTGACGTGTAAATAGTGCGAGGTGGATATAGCATACGGGAAGTGATGGGTTCGATCGAAGAGAAAAAGACGGAGGGCGTGGGGCGCTGGCCGTGTTGCCCCCCCCCTCCGAAGCTCTTTCCCAGGCTGAACCCCAGTGACCCCTGAGGACCGATCGCTGTGCTAGAATGGGTGGGAAACGGCTGGGGCCAAACAAATCGGGCGCCCCGTTCTGGGACACCCCAAGCTGCCCAAGCTCCCCAAGCTTCCCTATAAGCGCCAGCGGCCAGCGGCACCAGCACCACCAGGCAACCAAAAGCTCTGCCAAAAGGAAGTTGCCGCAGGCTTCAGACGTCATAGCCCGAAACTCCGAGAAGCTTATTCCCTCAAAACCAAGCACGCGATAATGATACCAAGAGATTCTGCCGGAGGGCGCGCTGGGACACCCTGGATGCTGGGGCACCCTGACGACCCTTTGAAGCACTAGCGGTCGACCCTGAACATCCAGCGCGGGCCAAGCAGTTATGGTGTGCTGCTGGACCATGCATGCCGTGCGACCTTTTGACCTGTGATCAGCATGACACGAGGGCGAAGTCTCGCAACCCTTCGTCTTTTCATATCGAACCAATGCCAATTTCCGCCATCTGCCCCCCTCCCAGTTGCAGGTGAGGTGTATGCGTGTGTGTGTGTGTCTTGTCTTGAGTGTCCTCCATGCACCCATCCATAGGTTGGCCACCGCATTTCCACCGCATTTGGCGGTTTCGTTGCCGCTGTCCGCGACGACTTTTTGGCGGTGTGTCTGCTCGACGGATCCGGGTTAAAAACAGCACCATCAGCACGCGTCCAAGACATGATCGGTCCTCTGCAATCGATCATGTTTGAGCTCCAGACTCGGGGAGGGTAAGCTGATGATGACGCCAGCGGCAGGAGCGGAGCTTTCGGTGGGCATCTAAACGCCGACATCGTGATGCTGCCTCCCGCTTGTGTCTGCGCTCCGTGCATTTCACCTTTGATGACCGTGCATCTGGTCTGCTTGCCCTCCGGCGCGCCTGTCGCCAAGTCGCAAAGATCCCAAGTCTTTGGCATGTACCTGCTGGCAAATGGGGTGACATCCTCATTCTTCCGAGACGCATACCATGCTCGCCAATGGGACTAAAGAACGACGGATGGCGGCATGAGCGGTTTTTCGTCTGCGGGCACCGCAAACATTTGACGGCATGCAATGTAGTCCCGAATGGCCTCGCTGGCAATGGGAATGACATTTCCTCGGCTTCGCGTAGCTTGCGTACGCTGGTCCACCAGAGAGGTCCTCGGAATTAGGCAGTCGGCGCCTGGTTGGGTTCGTGGAATTGTATAAACATATTGTCGTTGGAAGAAGACACACTTCCCATGATGGGTTCAGAGACCGACTGTGTGTCTTTGAACACCAGATGCTGGTGGGTGTAGAAGCCTGTGTCTGACGAGCCTGCCTTTGTCGCCAGCGGATGGCGAGCTCCAATTGGCGGAACGATGACGACATGTACGAAGAGAGCGGCCCCGGCCCTTTGTGTACGACACGGCAAAAGTCCACCGGGGCTTTTCCAGGCGACTATTCGCCGAAAACCGATCAGGAAGCCTGAGCTCAAAGATTCGAAGAGAACGCCTTGGGGTGTTCCCTTTCGGCCGAGACAGTCCACGGCCGGAAAATGAAGTGTCGAGATCGAAAACATTTCCGAGGATGTCAAGGATCTGGGGTGGCGGAAAGCACAGATGCACCACCTTGCGGCATGACGGGACCCACAAGGCTGAGAGCGCTCCCGGGAAGCCGTTCCGTTCCAAGCTGCCCAGCCGGTAAAGAAGTCGCCGAAGTGGAGATGCTGTCTGCGCGAGCGAATGCTTGGAGAAGGTAAACCTGGAAGCTGACGACGCTGCCAACGGCGTGCGGGGGCATCAGCGGTGGCATCCTTGGCCTCGAGATCTGCCAGAAAACAAGCTGATTGGGCCCGGTAAGCCACGCTGGGTGCGGAAGAGACCGAAAGTTTTGGGAGTCCAAGTCCATCACCGACTCCAGCCAAGCGGTTGAGAAAAGAAGCAGACCAATGTTGAAATGGTGCCAAGATCCTGTTCTGCCGCGGCAGCCAAAGCAGCTTTCAAACCATCCCGGCGGATAGCACTATTGACGCTTCCATCAGGG
The DNA here is from genome assembly GCA_020466075.1 of Colletotrichum coccodes. Taxonomy (NCBI): domain Eukaryota; kingdom Fungi; phylum Ascomycota; class Sordariomycetes; order Glomerellales; family Glomerellaceae; genus Colletotrichum; species Colletotrichum coccodes. Next base: position 7,107 of record JAIMZG010000013.1, on the reverse strand, counting down.
CCGCCCATCTACAGCTCGTCGGCAGCACTTGGTGGGACGGCACTGGTGGTGCTCCCGCTGCAGCTTCGATCCAAGATTTCGGGAATCATGGGCCCAGTTTACGTGGCATCCAACTGGAACCTCGAGCTTCAAGGCTCCATGTCGAAGGTGCGATTCTATTTGATGTTCGCTGGTGTTCCTAGGCAGAGTTGAGATGAACATTCGGGTTGCCCGAGAGAAGCGACACCTAGGGAGACGAAACAATCGTCTTATGTAACACACCATCTAGCCAAAAACCAAAAAGGAAACAGGAACAAAGAAGCTGGTTGGCCAAAGCTCCTCGGCATATCCGCTTACCTAATCTGAGGTCCCCACACTTCGACCCCTCCATTGCTACAGGTGCAACGGCAAGAACGAGCTGAGCTGAGGAGACGGAAGGAGAGGAGGGGCGCCATAGCTGCTGCGACCTTGCGCGGCGCGCATCAGCCAAGATTGACGTCGTTCGTTTCCCCCCAGCGCCGTCTTCTTGCTTCCCATCGCACCTCTTTACGGCTGCCTCTTTGCGCCCGTCCCATCTCCGCATCTGACACCTCCATATATAGGTACCAATTGTCGCATTGGCACCGCACAGAATCTACCGGAAACGGTGACACAGGCGACACCGCACCCGGATCATTGACGGCTCGCCCCAAAGATGGCTTCCCTCACCTCCAAATTCGCCGGCCTGAACCCCTTCTCCAAGTCGGCGCCCGAGGACGAAGAAGAGCTCGGCGATGCGACAGACAACACCACACTCGCCGGCGGTGGTCACGCCGCCCGCGACTCGGAACTCAAGCACCGCCTTCGAGTGAGTCGTGCGCTCAGGTCCTTCCTGGTTGACCAAAAAGTCCTCTCTTCGCACGATGCAAGCCTCGACTCGGACCAACCCAGCCCGGCCTTGCAGGCGCTCGTCGACAAGCCTCACATCAGCGTGCCGCGTGAGCTCACGGACAGATCTCACCCGCTCCCCGAGTACTTCATCAGTTCCAGCCACAACACGTACCTCTTGGCCCACCAGCTCTATGGAAGCTCTTCGGCAGAGGCCTACGAGGAGACGCTGCACGCCGGCGCCCGTTGCGTCGAGATTGATGCTTGGGATAACCCCGACAACAAGGAGGAGCCCAAGGTCACTCACGGCTACACCCTGGTCTCCAACATCCCATTCCGCACCGTGTGTGAGACTATCCGTGATGTTGTCGACCAAGAAGCCAAGGAACCCGAGCCGGCCGCGCCGATCCTCCTGTCCCTGGAGAACCACTGCGGCCCTGAAGGCCAACTGCGTCTCGTCCAGATCATGAGGGGCGTTTTTGGAGACCGACTTCTGAGTCAAGCCGTGAGAGAAAAGGGCCACGCCGAGCAAGACGGCCGGGGTGACCACGTCCGCTTGGATGAGCTGGGCAACAAGATCGTCGTCATCGTCGAGTACCACTTCCCCGGCGAGCCTGACGACAGCAGCTCGAGCTCAAGTGACGACGACGAAGAGGAGAAGAAGGCCCGCGAAGACTACAAGACTAAGAAGAAGGAAACCTTACCCTCCCTCATCATTCCCGAGCTCGAAGAGCTTGGCGTCTACGCTCAGTCCGTCAAACCTGTCAACAACTCGTGGTATGAGGAGGTTCTGGAAGATGCGCCTCACCATCACCTCATCAACGTTTCCGAGTCGGGTCTCGCCTCCCATCTTCCGCAGGCCACCGACAAGATCTCCCGCCACAACTCTCACCACCTCATGCGTGTTTTCCCCAAGGGCACCCGCATCTCGTCCAAGAACCTGCATCCCGTCCCTTTCTGGGGCGTGGGCGCCCAGATCTGCGCCCTCAACTGGCAGACTTTTGGTGCTTCAATGCAGATCAACGAGGCCCTTTTCAGTGGCTCCGAAGGCTTCGTTCTCAAGCCTGCCGAGCTTCGGCCCGGCGGTTCGGGCAGGCTAGGCAACGGTAGGAAGAAGAAGCTTCGCCTGCACGTCGGCGGCGCAACAGACGTGCCTATACCCTCTGGTCGCGACGACGACGAGACCATCAAGCCGTACCTCACCTGCACGCTTGTTCATCCCCACGACCTGGCTATCAAGCCTCCAAAGAGAAAGACGGCCGGGTACAAACAGCACAGGCTTACGGGCTTCTTGCACAAGGGAGAGAACCCCCCACCCACCGACCCGCTGTGGGACGAGGTGCTTGAGTGGGAATACCAGGACAACGAGCTGGTGTTCCTGCGGATGCTCGTCAAGAGCGACGACAGCTTTTCCAGGAACCCGATCCTGGCTGTTGGGGCGATGCGGCTACTCTACACTATCCCCGGCTGGGTCTTCATCAGGATGCTGGATCTCAAGGGAAGAGAAACGAAATGCTCCATCCTCGTCAAGTTTGAATTTGTGGACGCTTGATGACAAAGAAGTCAAACTTCTCACGAATCAAATGACTCTTTATATTCACAGTTGCTCTAGTATATACCTCAAGTGTCCTTTTCCTAAGCATCGTAGCAAGACCCGTGTGAATATGACCCGCCCGCGGACGATCACGTTTATACCTACTTTGTTGCACGCGAGTACCGCTCCGTGCATACGCCGTCATCTCTCCACGCCGGTCTCCCACGCCGGTTCCCTCCAAGTCGGTCTTATCCTCGTTGGTTTTCTCCATGCCGGTCTTCTCCACGCCGGTCTTCTATGGTCCGTTAGACTTTGGCTTATAAATCATGGTTCTCCCACCTGCAATGTTGATCCTCCCCTGCCCTCCCCTAACACCGAGCTCCACACCAAAAGATGCTGCCCCTCCCTCCGCATATGGCATCGAAGCTGCTGTTGTGGACAGGTATTCCGGAGATGCTTCATACTTGTTGCTTCCGGCATGTCACACATCAGCTCGGGTGCTAACTCGCCAAGTCGTTGCGGAACCTGTCCATGACGAATTTGGGATACACGGCGCCCGCCCGCGAAAATCGGCACGCATTCATCTCAACCTCCGCTGCCGGTCTCACGGAGGAGAACAAGGAGACGTGGGTAGGTGACGGACTTCTCTCTGCGGCGAAGGCCTGATCAGCCGGGACACCCCTTGGGTTTCTCTACCTCATCTGCACGTAGGGAGTTGGTCGGACAAGAAGCGAAGAGGTCGACGGGGTCCGAGTCAACTCCGGGCTGCTTTCACACAAGCTTGCTCGAATGGGGCCTTCTTCATTACTGCCGAGAGCTTGGTGGGGACAGGTCCCACCATCAGGAGGAGCCGTTGCCGTCCTCTATGGCTGAAGGGTTCTGCGTCCACCGAGAGATCTGCGGGAAGGGCAAGTGGTTCTCCAACTGGTAATATCATGCTGATGGATGATGTTGAAGTCTCGGGTGTTGTGCTTGTATTTCATTGGTGCGCGGCTGTTGTGTTTCTGGGAAATCCCTACGAAATCTCTGTGGGGTGCCCGTGAAATCCATGCTTCTCATTGTCCCAATCCACTGGGCCTCTGTGGACCTGTCTCATTCCGATTCTGTGGTTCTTTCCGAGGCCACGCCCGCCGTACGCTTTGTGCCTGTTTCCCTCCACAGTCGTCACTCATTCCAACCTCGGAAGCCAGGTTTGGTTTAAAGTGGCCTCCCCTGCTCAGCCAGCATCAGCGCCAGGTCGCTGACCCTCCGAGCGGCAGGGAGGCCCGAGGGGGCTTCCAGTGTGGGATTCCGTGGTGGGCGACCCGTAAAGGCTCCGACATATGTTTCCCTTCTATAAGAAAAGATCGGATTGAAACAGCAGGGTGGTTGCCGGTGCGGTATCTTACAATCCTGTTAAACATCACGGTCTGTCTGAATAAACTTAGGCAACCGATAAGCCCAGGAGCAGGGTGGTCTTACGTCAACAGGAGGGTGTTTGGGGCACTTTTACAAGTCAAATCTATTAATAATTTTATTTACCTATAAGGAAATCCTATACGCGGAATACGGTGCTGAACTTAAACCTCTCGCCTCACCTGCTGAGTGATGATCTGCAATTACGAGTCAGAACTGGTACAGCCACAGGTGTTCCATATGCCGGCCTCCCACCTCCTGAACTGTTTGCTAATAGAAAATCAAGGTGCACGGAGTGCTAAACGAAATATTTATACGTCGCCAATTGCTTCAGGGTGCCTGCCTATCCTGCATCACTCAGCTCAACACTGCATTCCTGACTCTTGTCTCTCTCGTCTCAAATCCTACGACCTCTCAAGCTTAAACGCCACACAGCCGAACAGAAAATATGCGCTTCGCCATCCTCGTCGCCTCCCTGGTGTCTACGGCTCTGGCAGTCACCTGGAACCTTTCGGGCACCTGCTCCACCAACCTCACTTGTGAGGTCGACACCCAGTACACCAGCCCGGAGCTCGTTTGCGGGAACTCGAAAGGGCGTTTTGATGGCGATGGCAACGAAGGGAAGACAGGCTGTGATCCTGCGGGCACCAAGTGTACCTATATCTGGACGTGCTAGGCGTTTACTACTTACACAAATATACGTAAGTAATAGGTTGCGTAACGAGAAGTATCAGTTACCTGGGGCTGACGTTGCGTTTTATAGGCAGTTTTCAAAAAGCCATGGAGCGGGGTTAGTCTCATGGAGTCTAGCACTCCAATGCAGTTGTACAGGTACACTAAAGTGTGAGGCATCATACCTGGAAACATTCTCAGCTTATTTCGATCCGTTGAAATGTTGCGCGCATACAACAAAGCTACTTCGGGCCATTGTCGTCACAACTAGGTGCGAGACCTATTTTTAAGTTATTGATACCAATGTAAATAGCAAAGAACTATGAGTGGCTTTTAGGTTCTAAACTAAAATCCTATTTTCTAATCTCGACTTGCAACTAGAATGCGGTAAATTCTGCGATTAAGGTTTCCCGCTATGCCACAAGAGGCTTTCGCAGTTCCCCGCAGCCACAAGGGCTCCTTGGACGCTCAGTTCTGTTATCTGATCTAATCCGTAGCTAAATGGCTCGGCCCGAGTCAGTTCCAGTTTTCTAAGCTGCGACGGGGCTAATACAAATGCTTTTGTCAACTTCCCCGGGTTTCAGGACGCATATGTGTTCCATTGCGAGGACATGGAGAGATTCCAGTCAAGGTAATAACTAATGGTGGTTTCGGTGACCCCAGAAAGGTCATTAGGAGCAACTTGCTTGGTACCAATATTCAGTCGCGATACGCAGTGCCTAATGACAGTGATCTGAACAGCACTAGATCCGGATAGTCACTTAGTATGAGGTATCCTATAGTGCGTATGGGTTGGCAACGTAGATATTCAAATTAGCTGCAATGTGCAACCATGCGAATTGGGGCGGACAGACGGGTGGACGCACTGACAATGGCCTCAACTACACACAACAATAACTTTAACTTTCCAACAAAAAGCTCAGGGTTTACAGAAAGGGCTTGCACACTGTTATGGTCTCTATGTGAGCTATTACACAAAGAGAGAGCAAGACCATAGCATGCAGTAGGGTTACAAGGATACCAAGACACAAGTAAACAATAGCAAGGTAACTAAAGTGTAACGCGCTGGCCCCGGGCCTGCTCGCTCTTTAGGGATGGTGCATGATCTTAATTCCAAGATGAAGAAGAGAGCATATCCTTGGGGGCTTGTATGTAGCCTGAGAGCTGCGTGGTAATAGCGGTGTAGCTGGGTAGAACCCGGGTATCTACGTTGCGACCAATGTATGAAACCGGCCCAAAGGAACTAATTCTATCGTGACTGTATACTAAACTAGTTACTATTGAGGCGATTTCGGCCCATTTGCTGCGCTTACCAATGACTCCGGGTCTGGAGTATGCCCTTCTCCGAGTAACATTCTCAATAGTACTGTTTCAGGAGATAGGAGATGCCTGGTGCAACCGATCTCGGGCCAGGCGAATATACGTCCAGCAGGTAAGCATTAACGAAGATTGGAGGAGGGGAGGCGCAGAATCTAAGCACTGAAACTTGCTTGGCTGACAGTCTCAAAGGCTTTTGAAAAAGTCTCCGGGTATCAACTTTGTTGGCCATGGCTTTAGTGCGTCGACTGAATATTCCAGGGCTAGGATTGGCTTTTACCCGTGATGAATCGCCTTAGACAAGTTTGCCATAGCCCCGGTGAAGAGGCAATAACTGCTGTAACGCGACGTACGGATTACGTGCCAGCGTACGGCTAGCGATGGCGTACTATCACGCATAATAATTCGGGCAGTTGCGCAGCGGCTTTTTCCCCAGTCAAGTAACCGTTGACGTAAATACGCTGGGCGGCTCTGGATGTTTGTAGACAATGCAAATGCAGATATTGACTACTACTCCCTTGAGCTCAGTGATGGAAAAGGGGATGGTTGCCTGCGCGAAGTGGTCAATGTTTTACCCCTCGCCCTGATTCACGGGCAGCCCTTGCAAGTTATATAGTCAAATTGAACCAAAGAAAGAGAAGGCTTAACAGTCGCGGCGCATTTTGAGAGATTCAAGATATCTTGTCAAGGCAAGCTGATCTCGTCTTTTTTCCATCTCGCGTGCGGGATAGCTAGATACCTTCCGCGGCAAGGATCAAATCTGACCTTCCAATCATGGGCTGGGGGGATGCATTGTTATTAGTTCTCGCCAGTCAGGAAAAAAGGAACTTTTGTCTAGCTCAGTCTCGCGTGCTTCTTTAGCACCAGGGGGCATGGGAGTTTATTTAAAAGTGGCTCGATTCCTGTATTCTCAGAACTCGAGTCGCGCTGAATTATTTTCTAGTTTTCTAGTTATCAACCCCGCGGGACCTTCGGGAGAGAACCTGCCGCCATGGTGTTCCACTACGTCGCCGGCGTCATCACCGGCATCTGTATTGCTTCTTCTCATGCCCGAAGTATCGTCAGTCCCCGTACAACAAGCTGTGCAGGCGGCTCATGGCACGATCTATCCTCGATTCCGTCCCTCCCCCGACAGGAGCACACAGCGGTCGCCCTCAACTCCACGACCCTCGCTGTCCTAGGAGACATCACGGGATCCTCGGAAACCGGCGCCTGGAACAACACCGATCTCTTCACTATGTACCATGTGCCCACAGACACTTGGACTCCTGCCGCTTCCCTGCCCGTCGCACTAAACCACTAGGCTTAAAAATACCCGACCAATGGGTACCCATGAGTACCCA